>JAGDQP010052574.1:1885-13754 GCA_022664845.1 Lepisma saccharinum | reverse complement strand
CAGCTTGTATCATAAAAGCGAGTGTACTTTGAATAATGATACAGTAAATTGAATGTTGGAAGTACACATAGCTATACTACATATACATGATAATCTTTTAAATAAAATGAAATAAATAACAATATCCTCTGTATTGGGCTACATTAATAATCCAAAGACCCTTTGAAGTTTCTTTTTAAACATTAATCTAGGTGTTTTTGACAGTTTTTAATGTTTAGTGGATTCTTTTCATTATTGATATGTATTTTTCAACGAACTCTTCTCTCACGAAAATTGAATGACCTTACTCACCAATTTAGGTTCAGTTCAGTTGGAAGTGACTGCCTTTTACTTAAATCTTCTTTTTCGTAATGATATTTGTCAGGCATTTCCACTGCTAGCAGAAGTTTCAAAAATATTTCTTACTTATCCAAGAAACATTCACACATTCCTCATAATAACCAGTTGTAGTTTTTAAAAATTAATGATGAAGAGAGTATTCGTCTTCATAAATTAGTCTACATAACTCTCTAATACACTGAAAAATCTGTACCTTTTTAAGTTTCATAAGGTAATGAAGCAGAACAACATCATTCCTCCTCGTAAATCCAATGATACCTTCTTGCTCTTTTGTTGGCCTGTTGTGGTTTCGTGCAAGAGCTTGATCTGGAGGTACACTACTTTCTTTTTGTATTTTAAATTGCAAACCACTCTTCTTTATATCTAAATAAACGGTATGAAGAAGATTTAGCAATTGCAAATAGTTTTCAAGAAAACTCTAGCCTACCGCAAGTAATTAGTTTTTTCTGAAGGCAAAAACTTATAGGAATAGCTCGCATTACAACACTGATGTACAAAAATCCAGTTTGTGCTCTTGTCAAATCTCTCAGGATTGAAATAAATATTAACATCAAACTGGTACGATAATTTGAAAATGTCACTTCGCTTGCGTTTCAGCTCTCCAAACTTCTTGTGTTTTTGCATCATTGCTGGCATTCTTTCTGTGACTGATTCAGATGTATCAAATGCTTGTTTCAACAAAATCGTTCTCCACGCTACCTTCGAAGTATTTCCCAATAAATGACATTACTTCTGCAAAATGAAAACCAGCAAATATATTTGAATATTCATCTGGCTTAAAAATATTGTCTCTCGCTATCCTGTAAACTCCCTTACCAACCCTTACTTTTAGGTTTAACGACAATAAACCAATCTTGAAATTCTTTATATAATTGTGTATGAACTGGAAGTCCGTATCGGAATAAGGAAGAAAGAGTGTAAATGCGATAACAGTACGAGGGAAATCTTCTTGTAGGATACTGTTGAATGAGATCCAAGTTGAGATTTGAGTTTCAAATTTATCTTCTCGTATTACCAGATAGCAACGACACATAGTCTCTACCATGTCTGCTTGATGTGCTGGTAAAACTGAACTTACAGGATCTGGTTGTTCTTGCATGAAAAACACTTTCGAAACTTCTCCTCTGTACTTGAGTTTGGATTTTTTTTTTCTTTGATCTGTTAACAAGGCAGGAGACAGTACAACGAGCGCTGACTTGAGTTGAGTTGGGTTTTATCATGACAGGTAAATGATATGAAGTTTCGGACATTTGTCCATGCCTTCTATATGTGTTGTGAATAATGACGTTAAAACTGATAATATGGATGCTGAATAGGACGCAACTGTCGCAGCCCAATTAATGTGGTATGGGAGTAGAGAGAGGGTGTTATATGAAGTGGAAAAAGAGGAGGAAGATTTCTAGTGAAAGTCACAAGTCTTCATAAGTTAGGTGTGATGTTATTCATCCAAGAAAAATGTCAGGAGTTGATGTTACAGTCTGGGATGTGGCATATGATAGGTTTGCCGGAGGGGAATGGCAGTTCCAATATTGTGAAGTGAGACATGTGGTGATGTGCGAATTCTGATCTAGAAGGAGGTTGAAATAAGCTCAATGAAGTCAGATAAATATTGCAATGAGAGATCTTCATGAAGCTGCGTGATACGAGTGTCTCTGGAGTGTCCAGTGATAATGCGAGCTGCTCTATTTTGTACTCGTTGGAGTAGTAGGTGATGAGATGGTGCTGCATGTTTCCAAGCTGGTGCTGCATAGGTGAGAAGCGATCTGATGAACATGTAGTAGATATGAAGCCTGGTCGCTGAGGAGAAAACTGGACTGCACAGTAGAGGATATATTACTAGTAATCTGTTAGTGGCTGTTTTGGCTACAGTTTGAATGTGCTGTTGAAAGGTTAATTTGGAGTCAAGATCTACACCAAGATATCTTGCATGAGTTGAAAATTGAAGTGGTTCATCAAAAAGAGTAAACGGACGGCGGTTGGCAGTTCTTCTGAGAGTGAAATGTACAACTGAAGTTTTTTCTTAATTCAATTTGATTCTCGATTTGGAGGTCCATTTTTCCAGTTGTTGCAGGTGAAGTTGGGCATATAATTGAGCATAAATTAGTGTTTTATCCGAGGCAAAGATGGCAGTATCATCCGCAAATGTTGCGAGTTGGGTATTGGCAGCAGAAGGTATATCAGCAGTATAGAGGTTGAATAGGAGTGGTCCAAGCACTGATCCTTGTGGTACACCAGAAGTTATATCACGAAGATTCGTAGAGACTCCATTATAATTGACGAAGAATTTTATATCTGTGAGATATGATTGTATAATGCGAATCAGTGTATGCTTAAATCCATGGTTAATTAGCTTGTAAATGATACCATCATGCCAAACTTTATCAAAAGCTTTGGAACTATCAAGGAATATGCCAAAAAGATGTTTCTTTGCATTAAATTCCAAAGTGATGAATTCAATGATTCTTACTAATTGTGACACTGTGCCATAGCCTCTGCGAAAACCAAATTGATGTCTTGGGTATAAGTTATGAGTATCAATCCTGATCCCACTTGCTTCCCCAAAAATGGCGGACGACTGGATCTCCGGGCCATTGCTTTAATCAAAGGCATTCATATAACTGATGGTCCATTTACCATACATGCCTTAGCATCAGACCACATCCCTGTTCGCCTGGATGTGCATCAGCATAATCTACCATTACCAACTTCATTACCGCCTGTGTATTCTATTAACTGGGATCAGTTCAAACAGATAATCTCTTAAACCACTGACACTAGACTTTCTCTCAACAACCTTCAAGAAATAGACCATGTTGTTCAACTTATTACAGCCAACATTCAATCAGCATTGAAAATAGCCACTACTATTACATCTTCTTCTAACAAACAGCAACAAACACTCTCACCACAGCAACTTCGTACTCAACTATTAATTTGCATGAAGCGCTGGGCACGCAAAAAATGGCTGACTTGAGAGTTCTGCATTCGCAATAAATGTTTTCATGTTACTGTTATCATCAGTGTCACCTTCGAATATGAAAATCACAGTGTCATGACTGCCCCAAATTTCAGAAATTTCTTGATCGTCAAAGTTAACCATGGCTATTTCAATTTCATTTTAGTTATATAGCCAATTGTACTAAAACAAAAACATATTGCACACCAAATTAAAGCTTATGAAATTCTGCATCTTTTCTCTCTCTTTGTAAAGTGCCTAATTTGTTGCCGTTTTTGAGAGAATTGGAGAAATAAGTGAAGAGAGCGTTATAAAATTTCGTTTTTTCCGATTTTCCCGGAAAATGGCTGAGAATTTGAAAACGATGGTGATAACTAACATTATAGCTCGTATGCTCTTCTTCTGAATAAAAAATGAATCATCAAAATCGGTTAAGAAATGGCTTAGTTACGAGCGCTCAAAGAAATTGTCGATCCGCCATATTGAATCAAATATGGCGGCCAAATGACCATGAACCAGATCACGTGACCAAAAGATTTTGACTCTGCTATGGATGTGTAATACTGCCCTGTATTCAAATTGAGGGCACATGAAAGTGCATATGGGACGGGAGCCAGCGCCTAGACTATTACTCATTTTTTATGTGAGTTGTGTTTTCTTGTTTCCTAAAAGATTACATGTAGTTATAATCCAAAAATTCACCCGATGTTATTATAAGAATAACGGAATGACGATGGCTAAAATGGGAAGGCCATGTAGTTCCGATGGAGAGAAAACGAAGAATACATTCTGTTGTGGTTGGTGAGCCGGAGGTAACCAGGCCGTTGAAAAGACCGAGACGTCGTTGGGATGGCAATATTAGAAGAGATCTCAGAGAGGCAGATGATCTTGATGAAACCTGGCTTGGTATTGCACTACAGCGATGAACTCTAGAGTTCCGTAAGCTATAGGTTGAATGAATGAATTAGTTAGTTATAGCCTGAAAATAATTATGCATAAACTATGATCGTTTTATTACTTGAAAGTATTGAATTGTTCAAATATTAATAATTACGTTTTCATTATCATTGACAAAATGTAACGTTACCTCTCTTTGAAATATTTACAGTTTACTTCTGTAATGTTATTTACAGGATTTTTCATCAGAAATTGAAACACGTGAGCGCTGCGATTCTTCTAACAATCTCTAAGACTTCGAGGGCTTCTTGATAGTATAGCAACAACGGTTTAGTGTTCGTAGTTCCTGAGTTGTAACTTGTCGATGGATGGACGTACATGATCTGAACGGCGAATATCACCGACACCTTTCCAACGGAAACTCAGTCACCCTCGTAACCCTAGTAGATTCCAAGTTAAGTTAAAACTTGTGGATGGACGGACAGACAAAGCAGCAATATAAGTTGCCTATCTAGAGACTTAAAATTAGCTCAGTTCAATCCTTTCGAAGCGTAGCCTAAGATTATTGAATAACCTTAAAAACACCTCACTTAAAATTAGTTCTGGCTACTCTATTGAACATAACTCACGTGATATAAACTGAAAGTCTTGTAAATTTTCTAAACAAATTGAGATACATCATTATCAATAACATATGACGATTTAAGTTTAACTCCTTACATACTCACTAACTAAGCCGCATATTTGCACGGAGTTGATTTTATGTCATTCAAAGACAGAAGAACAGTCGTGAAAACATGAAGCACCTTCCAACACACGTTGCATGACTTACCTTAGACCTTGATAACAAAAACTATTTCGCTACATACATTGAGCATAGATTTTGTTGATGGGTTATACCTAACCAAACATTTATCTGATACTTAGCACGTATTCCATTCATGTAGGTGCAAACAACATGAGTCCCTCACGAGATAACGCTATTTCTGGCACTTGATGAGATGTAAAATATAAGTTATTCCATGGACATGACGTGAAACTTGTTAACAATAATTTGTAAAGAAAAAATAGTAGTAGTTCACCTTATTTATGATGGCGGAGTTAAGGTTGCTAGACATTTTCGTACACTCAACCACTCAGCAATTTGCATAACCAACTAATGGTTATGCAAATTTATTTCGTAACTGGAATTGGCAAAAATTTATTCTCATTATTTCGTCTTCAATATTGGTAGGTTTTATAGCGGTTTTGCAACACACAGTCAGGAAATTAGTAATGTAAGATATAGTGACTAAAGTTCCACGGAGATAATATACCGGTGATTTCAGAATTTCTTCATTAATTTCACGGGTACATAAAGATTGCCGGTCTTCACGAAAGAGTAAAAATCATTATTTCGTTTACTTTATAATTACGATTATTAGCAACCTCGCGTAAAGTGTCCACTGTTTGAAAAATGACTCAAATCCAAAGTTAATGTTTCAAAGTTACACTACTGTTTATTTGGAGTCACTAATCGTATTTTTAAGACCAAATTAAATTACGAATATACAAACATCCAGTGCATGCTTAAAACATATTGAAATAATTCACGAATCAATTAAAATTTGTGAGTTGTTTTTTTAAGTGAATAAAGTTTTCTACAGAACATTGCTTTGTTGGGATTATTTATACCGGAATTAGTTGTTTCAACTGAGTTCAAATCATACTGAAAGAATGTAAAAATGAAACAAGATCAATAATTTTATTTAGGCTTCAGTAGCCTAACAATTATTCCTATTTGCACTTAAGTAACATTAGATCAAGATAGTTTCCTAGTGAGCTTAATGATAGGATGAATTAGTCTCATAGATTTTCTAAACTATTCTTGGAATTCTAACCTTCCACTTCTCAATATTTTACGTACAAGTATTCAAATATTCATTCAGTAGAGTTATGTAATATAAAACCTAGAAATTAAATGGAAATTAATTATGTCATGTGTATGGAACCAGATGCCTTCATAAGCAAAGCATATGCAAAATTGAGTTTCTTCTTGGACGGTATTTAATTGAACCATGATAATATTTCCTGTCATCGGTTCTAATAATAGTAGTCACAGTGTGAGATATTATTGTGTTAAATGCTACCGCTGACATAGTTGATGTCACTGGAGTTGTGTTTAATCTCCATAATGATGCAAAAATATGATGAAATTTACAAGTTGATATAATCGAATAATTTCAATCATGTGCTTTGGAAAATTTGATTTATTTCTGGCCATTTTAATAACTATATTTCTTCACGTTCCAATATGAATACAAAGCTTCTCATTTCCTCAAAATGCCCATATTCCAGGTAGAATTCGATTTCAAAAACTTTTGAACGCTAATCTGATGCGTCACATCTCACGAGAAGTTGGTTGTATATTTATAATTATCCACATTGCTCACCTAATATTGTGCAATCACTCTGCCACTTGTTTCAAGTTCTGCATTAAAACCTGAACACGCTCTGTAAAGCCTGAAAAGTTCTTTAGATGAGGCATTTAAACACTGTCGACATAATAAGAATAAGTAATAAAACAATGAAAATTATATCGCTGATTCTAAATAAAACAATGGTACATATGTGTATGAACATTTCTGCGAAGCACTACACAAGAAATTCTGATGACTCAGTACTTATTCACCAGCCAAATATCTGGTTGGTACATTAAACTTAAGCTCTATCTGACTTCTTACTCCATCCTTTCCCCTCCCTAACCCAGCCTGAGTCATAGATGCCTAACACTAAAGGCCATAAATGATTCACATTCTTAATAAGTAGCCAACCTTGGTAGCCGTTCGGTCTGAGGCGTCAGGCTAGCAACTCCCGGGTTCTGGGTTCGAATCCCGACTGGACCACGGATATTTGTGAATTTTAGAAATGTAACAGCTCGAGACGTCCGAAGTCAAATGACCCCAAAATACAAAGTTTATCAAAGTTTTTTTTTTATTTTAACGTGGACCGCTAATGTATTTTCTTCCCCAGACATATGACGAAAATATTTTGTACGTTACGATCCCATTATTGTCCCAAACTACAATTTTCATAGTAGGTGTAAGGAGATATGACCAACATTTAAGAATTAAAAGATCGAGATATCCGTTTTTGAGAAAATATTTTTTTAATTTTTGGTATACAAAATTTTGTGCAGCCGTGAGCCCTCTCCAAACTCTCTAGCACCAGCTATTGCTGAGTAATAAGTTAATTTGTAAACTAGAAATACGGAACATTTGACTCTGAACTTTCATAAAGCAAAAACCAGTGCGTCAAAAAATCTGAAAAATAAAATAATAATAATATTCTCAACGGATACTAGCAATAAACCAAATACCATAGAAATCTGAGATGGTGTGTTGAATTGACATGGAATTATCCCAAAGTTTTACCAACACTGATTCAGCGTTTTCTGTATAATTTTCTCGCACTGCCAACACTGCACTGTTATATGTATTTGGTCATCAAAAACATGGGAGACTCTCCTAGCAGGTGTATCAATTGGAAAACAATAACAAAGCTAGCAGCGTCAGCGGACAGCGAAAACCACTTACGAAACACATAAAGTGTGTAGATAAGGTACGTACTGCGTCCATCTCAAGACCACAAATCATATGCAAATGGTACCTTTCAGTTGGACCATTAAAGGGAGGTGAAAAAGCCATGACTCTGGCTACCTCGAGAGGAGATAGTAACTGCGTCAGACCAGCTTGTTACGTCATATCGCGTCCTGTTATATAGCAGTGATTGTGTTATCACGCGTTATTTCATTATAGGCTGGAAAATAATCCGCGTTATTCAACGAAATTAAATTTCCTGTAGATAATGAAGTTCAAGCTTAAGGTAATTTGAGTTTCCTAATAGAGTTTGAAGATTGTTCCAGACACATCTACATGTTTCACCATGAGAAGATTGTGTTCGACATTTTGGTTACATTTTCTAAACATTATTGTATTTTTAGTTTATATACTTACATTATACTCCCGTTGTTCAATTATTTCTGAGATTATAAACCAACGAATATTGACATTCAACCCTAAATAAACATGCAAATACAACATAAAGTACAGATCGGCATGGATTGTAAATGTATTTAACAGAGTTCTTATTCGTGTATAAAGAATTCAATTTCCGATGGATCTACTTGATAACATATCTATCTATATACCAACAAAATATCTGTTATATTGTTTACAGATATTATTTATTGCGTTGATTTTCTTTGCCTCTGAACATTGGCAGTCATTGAAATAGTGTTAGTGAATTATTTAATGACAGAAGTTTGGAAAACGTTATATTGTGATTTTTAAAATTAATTTATTTTGTGTAGATTAGACTGGTAGCTGTGGTCTAAACCCGACGCATATGTGAGTGATGGCGCCCCCCGGTGTACCATTTTCAGGGGACAAAGTTAAGTAAGGTTGTGGCTGGGTACTATCCGGTTATTTCCCTGGTGAGACTGAAGAAAACTTGGAAACACTGAAGTCGGAACACAGTTTCCACAAAAAATAAAGAAATTGCTGTGGAAGTTTAACTTTTTGAGCTCTATTTTCACTTCCTCAGTGCTAAATCATGTTTATAGGCTCAAGTCTTCTTTCTTGAAACAGTTTTCATATTGCCAATAGTTCGCGGATCACACTTTAAAGAACACTGTTCTAGACTTTACATATTTATGCTGTTTTACACATGTTATACGTTAGGTCCATTATAATAATTTTTATGGTAGAGAAAGGAGGCAGGCTCATTCATTCTTCAATTCCGAATTGTGTGAGAAGAATTTTATTCAGAACACCATATCTCCAACGCCCTTATGATGGTTGAACCTTCTACTACACATCGGTCAAACAGAACTAGTTGCGAACATCTCATCACATTCATAGGGCCAGATTTTGACAGTCAGAGAAAAATATTACTATATACGAAGCAGTGGCGGATCCAAAAAGGGTGCGGGTCCCCTCTAAGGAAAATACATTATTTGTTCTATCATTATTCTAACTTTAGAGAAAGCTTCGATTTATTTGCGGGTAAATCTGGTTTGTCTAGACATATAAACTTTTGTGATGTCTAATTTATATTTCATGATCAAATTTAGCAATAAAAAGGGAAAGATGATAAATTTATAATTAAAAAGTTTATTTAGCATTAAGAATTCGAGAAAGGTCCCTTGTCTATTCTTTAGACCTGCACCCCCACATCTCAAAAATTCTATATGCGCCCCTGATACGAAGTACATTCAATAAATCCTAAGAAATGTGGGTAAAATCAAATATGTACAATATTATGAATGTCATATATACAGGGTGGACGAAAATTAATGGTCAATACTCTAGGAAGAAAAGTTCTCATCAAATCATGAAAATAGTTCCTTTGAAGAAATATAAAGTAATGCATAGTTTCGGAGCCACATGTGCTCAAAGTTACGGTGGCATCGTCACAAATGACGTCACTTCTTGATTCATAATAGTGTAAACAGTGTCATCCTCGCAAACTGAAATCAAAGTAGTACCCGGTACACCTATGTAACTAATATTTATGATTCAGGTAGAACCACCTATACAGGTTTCGCAGCGTAAAGATTTTGTTGTAAAGAAAATATTTTATTTAATAGTGCAAACGGAGCCCTTCTAAGCTGTGTTCGCCAAATATAGCTTTGCTACATGTATTGGATACTACTGTGACTGTGATTTGCTAAGTCGACACCAATCACGTCATTGTTTGTCGAGGTATTACGTCTTCGATGACGAGACAGCTCCCATTTCGGATTCCCCTAGCCCAGAAACTGCATAATTTTGAATTTCCTCAAAGGAACATGTTTCTTGGTTAGAGGAGAACTCTCCCTAAAATATTGATCCCTAATTTTTGCCCACCCTGTGTTGCCCTATACTGCTAATAGAACAGCTTGAGGTTGGGTGACACATTTTGGACAATCGTTTGACCATTGTAACAAGAAAGTAATTTGCTTAGACTTTAGAATGCAATGGTGGCATCACTAGTTCAGAAAAAATCTACATGAGTTCCTACATCTTTAAAAAATGTCATTCTCTTATTTCTCCCGGAGCGACCATTCTTCCAACATGGCGGATGGTGTGTTTTGCTCCCATAGACATACACGGAAATTTTAATATCTCAAAAACTAGGAAAGATAAAGAGCTGAAACAGAAATCGTTGGGTAGCTCCTGAAGTGTACTTTAAATATGTAGAAACATCTTTTCTCAAAATGAATTCCCGTATTCCAAAGATTAGGCTGAAAAATCAGTAACGAATTATATACAATTCGAGTTTTAAACCAATTTTTAGAGGTGAAGTAGTTGAATATAAAGCTGCTCTTTTTGATGTGATATTTCCACATACAAAAATTCTGACACCAAATTTACGATATTTTCATGAGGACCCGACTGAGATATTTAAGCCTGAAATCCGGCATTTTTCGCAAAGGGCCATGTTTGAATCCCCGTAGAAAAAGGGGGTGATTTAAGGCAGTTTGTTTTTTTCTGCGTAGACACTCGGTTGATGGGTTTAAATATTACAAAAAAAAAATGCAGCCTTATATCCAACTCCTTCACCCTAAAAATTGGTTTAAAAATTCAATTTTATATAATTCGTTACTCATTTTTCAATCTAATCTTTGGAATAAGGTTAAGTAAGCATCAGACTATTATGGAATGTAAAATTCAGTGGTGGAATGTTTTCACAACACTCTTCGTTCCCAATGGCATAATGATCTGTGTAACGTAATTATGTACTGTACATTATGATGCGTATTTCTAGGTGGCAAATACAAAAGAGTCACCAGTGAAGAAAGACTTGATACGCTATGTTTACTTAATTTCGTAACGACTTCTTAAACGGACCATAAATAACAGTTTTGCTTAATGCACATGATGTCTTAATGTCATGATAACATCCTGATATGTCGTCCATAACATTAATTATTTAGGTTAATACACTCTTAAACATTTGCTCTCCGTACCACACATAAACCGATTGAAATCTACTTCGGTATTTTAGCAATACTGTTATCTACCAGGAAGTTGCTTCAAGCTTTGAGCTACTTGCTAGAAGCGGTCTTGTAACAATTTCGGTTGATAAATTTGTGTGTTCGTAGTTTTAGGTGACATCAATACTGCAACAGCCCAATATAAACATGACCTCTGACTAATCGGTTTTCATTAAATAGCTATTTTTATTATGCGCCATTTAATATCCAAAATCTTCATTAAAGAAATAATCTAAGTTTAACGTGATGAAGTAACACAAAGAAAATCGGTCATGTAATCTACCTACATGTAAATGAATAACATTTTTATGATTGTTTTTCATTGCAACGACATAGAGAAAATGTCTTCCTAAACATTTAGAGTCAGTGTAATATTTCATGTCTTATTTAGAAATTCATGACATTTTCTGATTAGAAGATACTACGAGTTATCGTATAAAGCCTTTAATTTTAACTAGTCTTATAATAATAATTTGAGGATCACATAAGAATTAGTATTCAAAGGGACTCGACCGCAAACACATTCATAGATAGATAGACATACACACAGACATACATACATACATACATACATACATACATACATACAGACAGACAGATAGATAGATAGATAGACAGACAGACAGATAGGTAGATAGATAGATAGATAGATAGATAGA
>JAGDQP010052573.1:0-13754 GCA_022664845.1 Lepisma saccharinum | reverse complement strand
CCAGGATGAAATTTAATGGTTAAAACTGAGTTCCTGATACTGTAACTTTGAGCGAACTTGAGTGCAGAAGACGCACACATAAGAAACTTAAATGAGTAACCTCGGCTCACCAGAGCTTTATGGAATTAAATTTGAATTGAATTTTAAGTTCTTTGGGCAACTTTGGCTCAGGTCGAATGGATGATGATGGGAGAATTAGTGGAATGAAGAAACGGGAGAACTCCGAGGAAACACATACATGGTGTTGTCTATCACAAGCCGGGATGGAACCGGGAACACCACGCTCCAGAACTAAGCGCTCTACCACTGAGACACCGCGCAGAGCTCTATGGAGTTGCAGGTTATAAGTTTTCGTAGCAGAAGTCATAAAAATTTGTGTATTTCTTAAGCACAACAGGGAAAGCAGTAGCTTCTCTTTGTGTGTAATAGAAGTGTGCGTGACCACGAATACGTTACGTACTGCAACTACTCGATAAGTTCGCTTACCTTTTGGAGACCAGGTGGTCCTTGCTAAACAATTAATACATTTAACTTGAACTGAAGTTGCATAGGCTTTGATGATCTCTAACCTACTTCAACGTTGAGGAAGATGGTAACATTTCTGACTATGACTAAAATGAACTGACCAGTACGGAACTGATTGATCTTAGATAGCTGTAAATGAGTTAAATGTATATTCCGAGTTTGTGTAGTCATCTTTCCACAGTATTATGACATTACATTAGCTTCTCTACCTTCCTCGTGAAACATTAATTGATTAAAAAACAAAACATTCGATCCAATCAATTGGAAAAACCCAATAGGATTATTGAAGAAAGTACAAGTCCAGTGCAAAGATCGAAAGCTTGAAAGAAACCTACGGTTGAATAAAAAGTAAAATTAGAAGACTTGATAGAAGGGCCTATGATAGATAGTTGAATGAGACAGGGACATTGTTATTTGCTTAGTTTATTTAAAATGTGTCAAGAGATCCTTCAGTAAAGATTGGAGGAACAAAAATCTAATACATTAGATAGGTAGATTATATGGTTCTATTTGGAGAGTCCGAAGACTCTAGGAAGCTGTAGCAGATTCTAAGGTTCTTCTATGCAGAGGCCGAGCAATTAAGTAACAAGATGTAAGAACTAAGAACACAGAATGAGAATAAACGTAGACGAAACGAAAGGAATGATAGGAATAAACGAAAAGAGAGGAAATTTCACGTTGGAGGAAAACAAAATTAAAACAAGTTGAACATTCGTACTTCCCAAGTTAAAGAACTAAAGAAGCGTATTAAGCGTGAAAAAAAAGTAAAGAATTCACGGGTAACAAATCCTTTTTCAGTGACCCCATGAACAAATAGCTATAAAAATGCGAGGGTTAAGTCATAAGTCATGGCAACTCTTTTTTTTTCTTTCGAATGGGGGATAACAGGACAGATCGAAGATACACGTTAGAAACCTTATGGCATGTACTGTCGAGTGATCCCAACAGATGGTGTACGTGTGTAGAGCTGCATGTCTGAGCACGTTCCGAAGTTCAGTAGGTGAGCGACAGTGGTCCGACATGGAAGTCACGAACAGTGAAAGTAGCATTTCTCCGCGGCAGGAATGCACGGGAATGCTATACAGAGTTACGGGAAGCACTAGGTGCGATTGCCCTACCCTATCGAACAGTAGGGAGGCGGATCGGCAGTAGTCACTCTTCTGTTTGAAAGCCGCTATCCACCTCGCCACTGTTCGATAGGGTAGGGTACGCGTACCTAGTGCTTCCCATAACTCTGTATAGCATTCCTGCCGCGGAGAAATGCTACTTCACTGTTCGTGACTTCCATGTCGGACCACTGTCGCTCACCTACTGAACTTCGGAGCGTGCTCAGACATGCAGCTCCACTCACATACACCATCTGGTGGGATCATTCGATAGTACATTCCATAAGGTTTCCAACGTGTATCTTCGATCTATCCTGCTATCCCCCATTCGAAAGAAAAAATAGTTGCCAAGACTTATGGCTTAACCCTCGTATATTGACTAAATGTTTCCTATACAGCATTGTGCTGTATATAATGAAAAGGTGGACTTCACTAAGAATAGCAAATTTTGATTGATAACCTTCTAAATATGAATTTGAAAAATAATAAAATTGTAGTCAGGGTACGGAATCAAGTTTCTTGAGAGAAAGAACGAAAAAAGGCATGGTACAAATCTGGTACAGTCATTTTTTACCTATAAATTGAATATTAAAGGATAAAGTTGGAGGTAATATTGAAAGTATTATTTTGAAATTGAAAGGCATAATATCAGTTCCAATGACGTGGAAGTAGCGAGAACAATTCCAAGATGACTGACGTCCGCATCAGAGAAAGACTATAGAGAAACGCGTAACACGTTAGTAAAATGAGATTAGTAGGGAATCTTATGCTGAAAATTGGGACGTGTACAGAGTCAATCAGAAAAAGTGGTAGTGAGGAAAGGAAACAGGAAAATAAGTATTTGAAAAGATTTTGGGTGCTTGAGATTGGTGCAAGTTTACACCGAGTATTCAGTTTTGCTCTCAAGTCCTGAATGAAGACTCCACCCCAGAACAGCATGTGGATATATTTCTGGTAGTGAATAGGCTATCAACTACAACTACACGAAAACTCACATTAAAGTCAGTGTAATTGCATGTGTGAGGAGAATGAAGCATTGAATCTGTTGATAAGGAAAAAGCGACGGTGATTATTTATACGAATATTTAAGGGACCACCTATTTCTTCCACATAGAATGCATGGTAGATTGAGCAGGCTAAGATGTATACGATATTTGCAGTTTGACAGGTTCCTTTGGGTGTAAAGTGAAGTTGCCATCGGCTGTGTTTTAGGGATATTTCGAGACGTAATAACGACGGGGTAGATGTTACCTCAGTGTTCTTACGTTTGTGGGCAGAGTTTGAAGGTAACTGAAAGGAAGGATTAGTGTGGACTAAAATACTCCTATGATTCAGAAGGCACAGAGAAACTAATTTCTGTTTAGTGGGCTGGATCATATTGAAGAAAATGGAAGTAAGAACGCATAATTAGTTTGGAATTGGTTAATTTAGGAAGGAATTGAGTCATTAGGGCCAGTGGGAGTGTGAATGGGTGCTGGGAGCGTAGATGGGCTGGATGTATAAGGAATTCTTGCACATTATTCCTGGATGTTCGTGATATGTTTTGGTCAAAAGAGGTAACAGACGATTCGCGAAATATCAGAAAGACAAATTAAACTGAAAGATGGGTGATAGGTAGTTTGTACAAACGAGCAGATAGCCTCTCCGAATCAAACCCATGAACCTTTTGAAGGGTATGTATTACAAAGGAACGAACCATGCAATATATCAAATGGTGTTGGTTATACATTAAATTTTACAGCAATGGAAAGAAACACTTTCATCATGGTCAAATATGTAGGCGAAACATCAGTGGTTTGGTAATCTCAGAATCATTTCTGTCCTTTTAACCACTGTAATGTAGAAACGAATGATTTTGACGTTTCGAAATAAACTGGCTCTATCTTCAAGGAAACAGACAATCGATTACAATACGAGGCTTTTATATTATAAAGGTTTAGATTGTTTGTGTCGTATGTACTAATGATCCATAGACACAGATTTCGTGTGTTGTGGTAGTTTCAAAATGTAGTAAAGATACTAAGTCTGGCATGGTTCACGCGTAGTTAAAATTCACATACAGTCCTGACGTAGTATATTCGTGTGTAAAAAGAAGTCATATTTCCTCATGCTCATGTTTTAATCAGTTCTTAGTTTCCCCAGCCATAAAAGTTTACGAAACGTAGACAATTAAAGCCCACGATTAAAGTCCACGAGGATAGGAGGCTGAGTGCACCTCAGAGCGCCAGGCATGGAAACACTGAGAGAAAAGTATCCAGTATTCTGGACGGGATTTGAACCCGGGCCGCCCGATTCGTAGTCGGAAGCGCTACCGTCTGAGCCACGGTGCGTTTACAAGAGAATGTTCCACTCCGCATGTAACGTTTTCAGTATGCAATCATGTCAACGATTTCGTATAGCTTCTTGTACCATGGTACAGACACACATCTTGTACTTTGGGACATGCACCTTAAAGATCTGAAGAGATAAGGAGCACAGGGCACAATATAATAATACGAAATATTTACTGTATTTGTGAGTTATTTTATTGATTTTTTCTCGTACGTGCATTTTTAAGGTACAAGAGGATGTGTTCCAAAGTACACGAGCCTTTGTACCATGGAACACTTTGCAGGATATTTTTAAAGATGAAAGACCGTAAAAGAAAGAAAGCAGAAACTGCTTTAAATGAAGCAGTTTAAATTTAGTGCTAAATCGGGTTATTCATGTTTTTCGGTTATCCGCTCACCAGCTCTGTATCATTAGCCAAAATAATCGGGAGTTTTTAATATTAATAATATGTAGTGAAAGAATTCATAGAAGGTAATTATAGAACAATACACAGGAGAAAACTTTAAAATAAATAAATTATTATCATCCGGGGTTAAATTATGCACTAGGATGAGAAAAAAATTATTTTTTTTTTTTTTTTTTTTTTTTAGATCTCACTCTGAAGACTATTGGAAAAGAAACGCCATTTACAGAAAAGCAGATGCCAAAAATAATTACATAATGAAAACAGAAAGCTTTGGAAAACGTTTTGAGAATCTGTTCAGATAATAGACAACTGAAATGAATTCAACTCAACATTCCAACTAGGAATAAAAATGGATACTAATATACGAGGGCAAGTCATAAAGTAAGGTTCCCTAATTAATATCTAACTGTATATTCCAAATATTGAGGTGTTTCTTGGCCGACAGATGGCAGCAGTTTTCGTTTTCAGCGATAAATACGTGACGGAAATTCAGTGATAATCACGTGACTGTGAGAGATGTACAAAGGCAGAGACGTCCTTCTACGTCAGAATATCTTATCCCTGTAATTAAGGTGACTTTGCGAGCTAATTGAGTTAGAAGAATTGTGTAATCTTTTACATACCACAATCCGGGACATTGTGCACAAAAGATTGGGGAATACTGAATTTGAATTTTATTTATGACCTTGAAGCATCTAAGGTTCAGGCCGATTGGGGGATACAGAATAGTGTGTAGCAAGTGTGTTCTTCGACAACTGATAGAAGTGGTAGTCATTTTGCATATGTGTTATGCAGGATTTAGGAGGCGCTTAGACTAGTAACTGCTGCTACCTAGCGGTCGAAGGTTTGAACTTCATCTCAGTCAAAAAAAAAACAGAAAAAAACAGTTCAATATCCCTAATATAAGATTAGATATTAACTAGGGAATCTTACTTTCCGACATTCCCTCGTAATATGCTAAGAAGTAGAAAGTACTATGCAAAAACTTTATTGTGATTTACAAAATAAAAAAAAATGGACATACAAGCAAAAGAATTAACATTAATTCCATTGCAAGAACATGGCAAGATCAAATAGAAAACTGAAGAAAAAATTGAAAGTTACAACATATCGGTGAGTAAAATATAAATATAATTAATGAACTATATACTCTATATCACTGTTAAGTACAAAACAACACAATATTATGCCGAGCGCCCTAGCTCAGTTGGTAGAATTTCTAAAACAGATATGCATGTAGTTCGAGCTTCCTTACATATTTTCGTAATTAATTTTCTGAACGACCGAGCTGTATTGTCGCAATCGGAAGGTTCTGGGAATAATCCAAGCGGCTGCCCATCCTGACTGAGGATTTTCCAGTTTCTTTCCCCTCAGTCATACCAGGCAAATCCCGGAATAGCACCTACAAACTAGGCACTGGTCGACGACTACCTTTCAACATCCTCTCTACCACCCTATCCAGACCTGAGCCTAAGATGCCTAAAGGCCATAAATAAATTCAACTCACACAATATTATGTTAAAATAAAATATAATTAATTAATTAAATATGTTAGCATAAATCATTATGCATCGTTATGCATTTAATTAAAATGAATTTAATTAAAATGAATGCTCAAGAAACATTTCGACGAAAGAAAAACAGGGTATATTTGATTAGTTTCTCTTCAAAACGACACATGTCCTCTGAAGCAAATTTTTCAGTAGGCATATAAAAAAATGTATTTTCCTGAAAAGGCGAGCACTATAATTGTGAAAATGATCTATTATTGTAACTAGAGACATTGAATTGTTACATCACTAGATTATTCGCACAATTTAAGTGCTTGGCCTCCCAGAGAAAGGATTTTTTTTTTACGTCTACTGAAAAATTTGCCTCAGTAGATATGTACCTTTTTGAAAATAAAACTTCTGATTTAAAAGAGTACGGGAAATGCATTGTCATATGTCCTTAACCTGTTACAAACAGTCGCTGAAATCATACATAGAAATGAAATAGGAAAAAGGAAATCTGGAAAAAAACAAAAAACGAACTTAATGAAAAGGTCTATAAAACTAACTCTATATTTGGAAATTGCATATTTTCACTTTTCAGGAATGCATTTACTATTTCCAGTTAACTACCCACGGAATCACGTGAACTGGAGTTTCCAGTTGGGCGGGGTGCGTAAGAGAGAGAGAGAGAGAGAGAAAGAGGGAGTGGGAGAGGAGGGTAGTGGCGTATGGAAGAGTTGAGCCTGCGCTTCCACGGTTAGGGCACACAGCACTCAGATCAATGAGAGTTGAGTTTGGGTGCGGTTCCTACACCATCGACCATAACATTATACACAGCGCGAGTTTTAGAATTAACCATAACATAAGCACTCTACTCTCGTAAAACTTCTCTCAGAGATAACCAGTTTTAGTGAGTTGAAAAAATAAAAAAAAAAAGGAGGGAAAAGCAAAGAAAGAGAGACATTACAGTTGGAATATTTCCAACACCAATTATGTGCCATCAAAACTATATGTTCAACTAGCCAAGTGGTGAATCCGTAGACGTTTTAATAAATCATAGCTGTTCTACTACCAAATGACTATATTGTTATTATTATTACTATTATAACCCTTGCAACACATAATATCGGGCCAACATTGGCCCAGTACTGGGGCAGTACCGGTATTGGTCCGAGCAAGGTTGGCACAATATTGGACCGATATCCTGTGCTGCTAGGATCATCATCATTATCATCATGTTAGTCATGTTCAATAATAATAAGACTAACCCCCTAAGTAATAATAATAAGACTACCCCTCCCCCCTTTTTTCTAAGTATTTGATCTCATAATATACTTAAAAAAATGTTAGATAATTTGGGCCATAGTAACTTATGACTTCCGTCCGTTTCAATTCTATTAGCTGCTTTGTATCTAAAATCTATAGACATCCATGCCGCGGTCGAGATTTGAACCCGAACCTTGGAGACTCTGGTCTGATGCCTCACACCATATGACTACCGCGGCCAAAAAAAAAAAATACTAACCCCCAGTTTTTTTAGCCAGCGCTAAGTTGAGACCAAGATTATAAAACTAGGGGTGTTAGTATTTTGCTTCGGCCGCGGTAGTCATATGGTGTGAGGCATCAGGTCAGAGTCTCCAAGGTTCGGGTTCGAATCTCGGCCGCTGCATGGATGCTTATGGATTTTATACAAATATAGATACAAAGCAGCTAATAGAATTGAGACGGACCGAAGTCATAAGTTACTATGGCCCAAATTATCTAACATTTTTCTAAGTATATTATGAGATCAAAACGTAGCAAGGAGAAAAATACCATCGAAAATATTTAAAACTCAGAACATTAATGAAGATAATTTGTAATTAAGTTGGATCTGGATGCATATCTACTTTAGAAAGTTGTATTCGTGGAAATAATCTGGTACCACTACAGAAGATCCAATATTACTAGTATGAAAGATGAAATGGTCTACAGATCCTAAGGCAATGCAAGGGACATGAACCGAGTGGCGGCCCCTTCGTTGGTCGAAAGGTTAGCACATTCTCTTTCTGTGCGCATCGTAATTGGTTCAAGTCTGGCGCGGCGGTTCATTGAATAGAATAGCTCGGAGTCCATTTTACCAAAGTCTGTGTTTCGTTTAGGATGTACATAACACTACAAATTTAAACTTGAATGATATGACATGAGTGGCATTCGTTCTCGATCATACTGTAATAAATAAATAGGCTACGTACCTAGATACCTTCACTTTTGCAGCAAAAATCTCCTCTACAATTGACTGTCAGATACGATATGAAATATAATTAAAATACCTCCTACTTTTCTCTTAAATATGAAGATGTTAATACGGTGAGCCTATCAGTCAATTGAAAAAATACTTACATGATAATTAAAGTGAATAGTTATAACAAAATCGGTTAATTTTTCATTTGTTTGTAAAGATCTACTACACTAGTAATGGAAAGTTTATATATGTATATATATTGACATATTTCTACAACAATGGTATCTTCATGTACTGTAATGGTCAACAGAACGCAGTTAACAGCCAATCAATCTTCTTACTAAGTTTATTTACAATTGCAACAAATTATTATTATTATTATTAGTAGTAGTAGTAATAGTAATATTCGTGGACGTCGTCAAAAATATTTTATTTAAATTATATTTATTCGGGCGCGGATTTTAAGGCTTTATAGAGAGTTGGTTTAGAACATTGTAGGATTTTTTTATTTTTTCTACCATACATGTATTAAACTGACAAATATTTGCTTTAAAATGAAATAAGTAGGAAATAAATTTAAACTGCAAATACGTTTTCTTTGGTATGATAAGCAAACAAACAAACAAACAAAAAAAAAAAAAAAACATGGAAGTTCCTATTTTATCAGTTAATTAATATTCAGTTAAAGATTACCATACAAAACAAAAACTTAGATTAGCACTCTTAAATAACCTCCCCTTTATACTAAACATGACTTGAATTTTTTTAAATTCACAGCAACAATTAAATTTCTTTTTTAAAACCGCATTCACTGTTAAGCTACGCTATGTACTACGTATCGCAATTACTAGCTTCGCGATTCATGCCTATCACCATAAAGACTTCCACACACCCAACGATTCAATCGAATTAAATTTTAGGTAAGGTCTTTAGGCAACTTTGGCTCAGACCGAACTAAAACAACAAAACAGCTGTGCACGTTTTCATAGTACGAGTTCCATGTATTAATGCCAACTTCTCTTTTTTTTTCTGAAATGTTCAATTTAGATAAAATTATATTGAGGCCTTGTATCATACTTCATTTTATTAAAACAGGTTGACAAGGCTATACACTTAACTTGATTGTAAACAGACACAACAGAAGTTACAGTTTCAATGCTCTAACAACATCTTCCTCAGACGAAACACTAACAGATCATAATAAGCACCAGAAGACCAAGAAAGGATCTGGACTTATGAACTGTTAAGTGTTGATTAGTATTTCGTCTGAGGAAGATGTTGTTAGAGCATTGCAACTGTAACTTTTGTTGTGTCTTAAGTGAGTACTTGACTGTTGCTTTGATCTTTCTGTTTATGTCGCTAATGTTACTGAAACAGAAATAATAGCGTGTCGTGTAGTTTTCGTGGTCCCATCCAAATACATCGAAATTCCAAAACTTAATCATTTCCCTTTATCTCACAATCACTAACACACATTCACTTCTGCAAACGACGTGCAGTGTCCATAACTTATCACCAATTTCAACACTGAAATATGCCCGATAAGCTCTTTTGTAGAATGCAGTAATGTGTCATCTCTGTTTTGTAAGAGCATACAGTCCACATTGGCAACAGAGGCAATCGGGGGTCATTTATACTTACACATTGTCACTTCCTAGTAATAGAACACTACTAATTGAATGGTTAGTGATTAGATGGGTCAATGATATCACTGAACACGAGATCATATGTAACACCAGGCTATATGTCCATAACCGAACGATTGGTGTACCCTCTGTTGAGTTTTCTTATATGTAACTTTTTCAGAAGCGCGTTCTGTGCGTCCATGAGAAAAGAACGAGCCAAAGAAGGGAATCTGAACACTATCGAAGTTAACCTGAATGTAATTTCTATGGAACCAGAAAGCAGTGAAAGTTACCCCGACACGTAGCCTAATAGCTATAGAGAAGAATTCGAACATGAACCTGTGGCATACTAGGGCAGTATTGCGTGTATAATTTATTTTATGTTTTGTGTGGTTTAGTGTTTTATGTTCTACTCTCTCCTTTATTCATCTTTATGTTAATTTTTATGGTTTTGACTTTGTTTTATGATCTTTGGAAGTAAAGGAAAATAATTATTGTGGCCTCACCAAGATAGCATGCCAGTTTGCAACAAGGTTGTTAGTTACTTTGACCTTGTCAAACTTGATATTGTGTTGAACATAATGAACCAGCTTGAAACAGACTTGTTGGAACAACAGAAGTGGTTTGGTTGTTACAAATACCCTAATTCAAGATTGTTGGAAAAAAGCAGTTATGCGAGGAAGCTTATCAAACTTAAAATTTGTTTGAACTTTGTTTCATTGCACTCCATCTGTCACCTCAGTGTGATGAAGTCTCATCACGTGCCAGGACTGTATCGCCGTAAGCTAATCTCTATCTCCCAACCGTTTACTAGAGGCTTCTCTTGTGATCTGATGAACTAGGTAAAAATACCACCTGGAAAGAGAGCTTGGGAGTGTGATTCCGTGGTCTGGTGACTACAGGTGTTGGATTGGTTATCCAGTGGTTCTCTGTTCGATTCTCACCCAGGGCTACGTTTTTTTTTTTTAAAAAAAGGAACATTATGTTTTTCCTTCTTGTTACATCATGGTTATTTCAACCTTGATTCTTGTAAACTAGATTGTTTGATACAACATTGTTCAAATCTTTTTGGCTTGAGTTGTTAAGCTTGCATGAAGTTGCCCCACTAGTCAAACTAGACTTGCTTCACTTTCTTGTAGGCTCAAAATTGTTATGTGGGCAAGCTCCTTTAATGAACGATGCAGGATCTTACAAGTATTTTTGAGTAATGGGAAAAAATATGAAAGTAGGTTCATCATTTTAATGATTGTGAGAAACAATTTGGTCATCAAAACCAGGGACATACCCAGAGGAACTCCCCCCCCCACTCACCAGAAACTCATTTTTTTTTGATGCAAAATTGGTACCATTTTTCGCAAAATCACATGTATGCATTTTACGTAAATTTCATACCCGGACAGACCTTTTACCTCCCTTTCCGGAAACCAACTTGGTACGTGCCTGATCACAACACTAGAATATGGAACTAACAGTTTATAAATGATACAACACAAGACAGAAATACACACTAGGACAACGACACATAACAAGACATTACCCCATGAGGAAAACTCGGCGAGCCGCCGGTGGCCCACCAACCATGATGACGGGCTACCCGAGGCCCGCCGAGTTTCCCTCATGGGGTAGTAATTGCGGTTTCTTATAGCCTAGTTGAAGAAAATCTTACCCTACCTGGATATATTCATCCTCGTTTCGGAGGTGATCGGCGATGAACTCTACCGCCTGTGTAGCTTTCTGAGCTTCGGGAGAAAGAAGTAGCGAGTCGGAACTTTCGCTTTCCCGCCTTCCTAGGTCCATCTCCGCACTGGTCTTTCGGTTGACGTTACAATTTGGGTGGTGGAGGTCGGACAATTCCATCATCTCCATCTTGCTCTTGGGCGGCAAGTGTTTAGGGAGCTCGGGAGATCCATACGGATGTGGGGGTGCACTCATCCCAGGCATTTCCATCATCCACCGAAGCCTAGTTTTCTTGGGCCTTCGCATAAAGAGAAATATGGGCAAATATTTAAGGAACGTCACACGAATCCAGTTCGGCATCCTATGGGTCCTGGGACCTCGAAAGTTCCAGTTGATAATAATTACTGTCACAAGAATACTCACGGTGTTCATAATGAAGGTAAAGAGAAGATACTTTGCAATCAGGGGTAACACCAGTGATGTTGGTGGCAAGATTTTTGAAACAAGGAGCAAAAACACAACCAGTGACAGGAGAATACTTATTCCGAGAGTGACTTTTTCACCAGCTTCCGCCGGTAAATAGAACACTAGTACACACAAGAACGAGATTAGCACTGTCGGGAGAATAAGATTCACAGTATAAAACAAAGTCTTCCTTCGTATAATAATATAAAATGTAATGTCAGTTTCTGTGGGGTTGCCTTCGTAGATATTGCGGTAGGCCGGCACCTCGATTATGTCCCATGTGCCAGACTTCCAATAATCGGATAAGTCCACAAAGTTTTTGTTATTGTACAGCTCTAAGGCCACTTGATCTCCATTGAAGGTCCATGAACCAAATTTCATGATGCATGTCTGCTGGTCGAACGGGAAATACGTTACGTCGATGGTACACGAACTCTGAAATACAGATAAAAGTATTAGTATCAGGTTCACAAAAACAGTTTCATATCAACAAAGCATATCTATTTTACAGGCACCATTTGTCAGCATGTTGAACGTCGAAAGAAATATACAGGGTAGACAAAATTAGGGGTACATATTTCATAAACGAAAAGTTCTTATCAAGTGGTAAAAAATATTCATATATACACGGTTCGAATTCTGCTTCTTTTTCGAGAAACAGTGTTTCCAACTTGAAGCCCAAAATCGACTTTCTGATATAATATTCACTGTTTGCAGGATTCAGCTCTATGCTGCACATTAACATTTCTATGGAATATCAAATATCCAATATATGTCATTTGAAATTTTGAACATTATGTCAAGTTGGTTAACACTAATAACACGGTGACATCACATTTTAAATCACTGATATCCAGCGGATTGATACAAATTAACTTTAGAGAATTATATTTTCTTTAATCTTTCTTTAATTTATCGTGAAATATTTTATTAACCATTGTAAGGAGTCTATTTTGGGTTGCAAGTTGGAAACCCTGTTTCTCGAAAACGAAGCAGAATTCAACCCATGCTTATTATGATAAATTTTCGTTCCAAGAATATGGACCTCCAATAAAAACTTATTAAGACACGTTACTAAAATCAAACAACTACCCTAACATTTCACCTAATTCTATCGAGCTTTATCAGGCGTCAGAAGGAAGGTAATAATTCAAGGTTGTCAAATCAGAATAGGCTAAGTGAAATTTTCGGTGATATGGACTTAACGTAATATAGCGGTGCTACGGTCCTTTGTTGGTATACTAATAGTTGTATATTGTATAGATGTAATAATTGGTTTCTGCTTGTCTTGTTTACAAAATTGTTGGCACTTATACCCCTTTCATATGACATCCTTCAATTACTTACCTTAAAATTACCATAGGTAAGAGTGATAATTAAAAATGTTGTAATTGTTATGTGATATATATATCTACAATAGTTTAAATATAGTACAAGTTCTTTACCTGATGAAGTTCAATAGAATCAAGTGAAACACAGATTAATGAACTATCTGAAATGGGCCTGATGAGACCCATCTTATCTGATAGAGCATCTGATTTAATGTTTAGGAGCAAAATTTTAGCGGTAATGGTTGAGCGCAACATGAACAGACGTGAGAACTAGAAAAAATGAAAAAATTTAGCGGTTGAGGGCAAGAAGGACAGACATGACAGCCGGAAGAAGTTAGGCGCTACAAGTGCATAGACTATGGAGACATTTACACGCATACCCAATTATCTTCAAGTTCATTTAAGCAATCAACGTGAAACATTACAGTCATCACATAGACAGTACAGGTTATCTATAGCCTCTCACTTCAGTGTCACAAGTCATGCAGTGCTGCCAACTGTTATTTTTAAGAAATGTGTCTCCACTTATTTCTTCCAAAATTTGCAAAATTTTATGACTTAAGGAATATAG
>JAGDQP010052572.1:0-13754 GCA_022664845.1 Lepisma saccharinum | reverse complement strand
TATTTGGAAGCAAATTGATCTCCAACTTTCCAATTAGAACAAGCAGGTATCCTACGAGAAACATCTTCAATTTCATTTTCTCTGCTAGTAGTTCGCAAACCAATCTCACAAGATTCTCGTTTGGTTTTAAATTTGGTTAATCGTAATAAATACACAAACTATTTGGCTATACCGTTCCCCTTAGCGGAAGAGGTATTAGCCAACCTAAAGGAGAAGAAACAGATCTCATCAATAGACATAAGCCAATCTTACTACCAGATATTGTTGGATTAAAAGAGCAAAAATACACTACCTTCGAGGTAAACCATACAAAGAAGAGCTATAAGTTCCAAAGAGCCGTAATGGGTCATTCGACGTCGGCTTCGGCATTAACTATTGTAACAAAGAAATTACTGCAAGGGCTGCCGAATAGTATCACAATCTTCTCAGATGACATAGTAATAGGTTCATTTAGCCAACAGCAATAACCACATGACTTACCTCTTCTTTCTCACCGTCTTAGGAAGCACTATTTCCGCGTAGCACCTCAGAAATTACATTTTTTTATTCTTCTCCCTAGCCCCTAGGTTTTAAACTAATCGCAGATAAAAATCAATTTCTCCAAAGATAGCAAAGAAGATTCAAAACTTCCGACGACAACGAACGAAACGACAGCTTAGAAGATTTGTCGGCCTGTGTTCATTCATGCTTTCACACGTAAACCGTTTCACGGACCGGATTGAACCATTTCAAAGGCTATTAACAAATGATTCAAATTTTAAATGGAATAAATCTTGGATACACTATTTGAACAAATAAAAGTACATATAATAAATGCCTCCTCACTTCCTCACTTCGACCCAAATGCACAAATAATGGTCTATTCGGATGCAAGTACATATTAGTAAGAAGGGCTAGCAGCAAGTTATTATCCTGAAACAAATGAAGAAAAGATAGTATCATACTGCTCACGAAGATTAACAAAGACCGAGGTTAAATACAGCACTTTGAACAACGAATTGGCTGGAATAATTTACATTATTCGCAAATTTCCTTACTACCTTCTTAATCATAAATTCACACTTTACACAGACAACAAAATCTTGTCTACTTTAGATACTCAGAACGACAGAATAGGAAAGTTAGCACCGTACAGAATTTTACTATCAGTTTTTCGCGTCGAAGTAAATCACAAAAAACGATCAGAAATGCCCGCTGATATTTTCTCGAGATTGGATATTCCAGAAGACACCAAGGGACAAAAGAAGAAAAAGAGAATAAAGAAAGCATAGGAAGACCCGCTGCTAATAGGCAGAAAGTGACAGATGATGTGAAGACATCGGAAGTCCAGCTTGTGTTCCGCTCTAACGTATTAGAGGACAGCGTGCTAGTAACAAGAAATTTTCACCAATGAAAAATTGAAGCAGGAACAAAGAAAAGACCCAGCTTACACATACACCATTGCGGCCTTGGAGGGACAACAACGAGAGGATACAACAATAATGCGTGCTTTAAAATACAATCATTTAAAGGATGGAATACTTTACCGCACAAGAAAGCATCCAGAATTAAGCGAAATACAGCTATTATATATACCAAAAACTTAATCCCAGAATGGTTTGGCGGAGTACACAAGACGACAAAGGTTGGACATGCAGGATTCTCAAAAATGTATAGGACATTATTATTAAAGTATTATGTGCCATCTATGAAACAGACATTGGAATATTATCTTAAACGGTATAATGAATGTCAGAAATATAAGACTTTCCCACACAAGAAACAGGGTGAGCTTTTGCACCGCCCTATAGGTAATAAATGAGAACAATACATATTAGATAATTTCGGTCCTATAGTCTGAAGGGAACGTTAAAAAATTTGTCCACATAGCACTAGAAAACACATCAAATTTTAACAGCCAATATAGTCGATTCTGTGACAGCAAAGTCAGTAATTGAGTTCATAGAACAAAAAATAATTCTTATATACAGATATTTTAATTATCTGGTGTTAGACAAACATCCGAAACATTCCAGTACCTCGCACTTCGCGAGATGGCAGGAAAATACAAATTCGAGCTGAGATTTAATTCTAGTTACTCGCATTCTGGAACTGAACTATGTGAAATTACCCAGAAAACTCCTCAATCCATAATTAAATTTTATGTACAAAATTATATGAAATCATGGGAGAAGTATGTACCATATGCTATGTTCGCAATAAATTCACAAATTTCTACAAACTTGGGGATTGCCCCATTTTTCCTCATGCATGGATTTATGCCACGTAAGATATCAGACATACAGTTTTGTATCAGATATACTTTGCAAATATCGTGGGAAAAACTCAAGGACATACGTCAGAAAATATCTGACAAAATGCACAAATCCTATATGAGACAAAATAAATATTACGGTGAGCATAGGTCTCAGACATTATTTATGCCGCACCAAAATGTGTTGATTTATTTCCCATACAGATTTCCCAATACGCCAGAATACTTTACGCGTAGATGTATTGGTACTTGCACAATTATACAAAAGGAGACTAACAATCAATATTTGGAAATTTCCTCCGCAATATAGACAAGGAATTCAGTTAATATCAGTAGACAGAATCAAAAAATATTACGAAGAGAATCATAAATAATAAATTCTATCATGGAGAACGCTACAAGAGCACCCTCGTTACTCACACATACACACAGCGCTACAAGCAAATCCATCCAAGACAAGATTTTCAATGCTGCTCTATATGTGAGGAATTGTCATCACAGCAGCCGTACACATCGGATCCCCATCTAAGCAGGATTGAGAGAGAGGAGCATGACCTTCAAGGAGGAATACCTCCTTGCAGCATCACAGTCAGAGGCTCCATCCACAGCATACACAAGAGATCGGCCAGAAGCAGCACGAGTGAAGAGACACAGAACAGCGCAACTAGCAACACTTTTTTCTTCCTCTCTATCACACAACTGAAGGAGGCATCCATTCGACACGCGTTGAGCACTCACACGGCGAAGAAGAAAATAAAATAAATAAAGATTTAAATAGAAATTAAAACGTACTCACCAGTTAAAACATTAAAAAATAATGCACCTTCTCTTCTTACTATTATACGATTTTTATATTATTTTTATACCATACCGAAAAAATACGAATCTTTGTTCTGTAGCAACTAACGAACGATTTCTTATAACACTGCTCAAATTTCAATTTATTGAACAACATTTTAATGATATCGTGAATAGTATTCTCTGAAATAGGGTCACAGATGTCCTCATAAAACAAGCATTAGCAAAAGAAATCATTAGTACCGATTCAAAATTACGAAGTACTATAATGAATTACGACATAGGAATCTTTTATCAAACATCAAAAATTTTCCTAGTTAATTGTGACACCACAACAGCAAATTTGGATATAATTTTACAAATACCTGTGATAATTCATAAGAATTACTTTATTTTAAATAAGATACGCAACAATGACTTTTTGTCTAAATCTGCACGTTTGCGATTAGCATTACCTGAATAAGAAATAAGAACAGAGCATTCTGTATTTGAAATCGACTTATCCATATGCAATCAACAAAAATGTTTACTATGTGCAAAGTATAATCACAGCTGAAAACACAAAAAAGGACTGCTTATATGAGCTAATTTTCCAAAATAATACTTCAATATGCCAAATTAGGCCAGAACTATCAACCCACGAAGAATTCTACACATATACTCCTTCAGGCTTACACATCACAACAAGAAACGATGTTAAATTAATAAATGGCCATGCAGAAAAAAAAATAGAATAATAAAACAATCCCAAGTATAATATTTTTCATACCAGGAGATCGACATAAATTCTACAAATAACTTGAAACTAGCAACTAGACATGTAGGAGAACTTGAAATAAGGCATTATAAATTACGACAAAATTACAAAACAAATTTTCATTCCCCACTTCAATCTCTGAAAAAGACGATTGACAGCTTAGATAATTTACTGAAACACGAGAGTAACAGCATACCCAGCAAGTTTCAGGATCTTCCCTTGTACCCCATGGTCACATAGACAACTGTAATAATAGTGGTAGTGATTTTATTGTTAATAACAGTGATACTACATTTCTCTATTGTATATACCAACGAGTAAAAGTTAAACAAAATTAATAATAATTGTGTGTATTCCAGATGATAGCGAATATAGCTTTCATCGTTCTTATAGCGTTTTTAATTGTTATAAATATAATGTTAATCACATCCATACTTCAACGCATCAAACTATCAACGATGCGCCAAACACAGCAAAATCCAGTGGAACAGGAGCAAATCAAGATTAACATCTGCAACGAATCCCACAGAACAGTGAACCCAGCACCCACAACCACCACAAGGGTCCCCTACATAATACCAGTGATAACACCAGCAGCAACAAGTGCATCGCACCCACCAACACAAAAAGTGATAACCACATTCCATATACCATTAGTGATCTAGTGTATATTTTTTAGTTCAACGCAAAAGAGAAAGGCTTAACCCCACTGAGGGGGATGACGTCGATACGATCGACCCTGCTTTGGGCAAGTTAAGACAACTACAGATTTCTAATAATCTATATCAATTTTATATATATCTTATATAGTGTAAATAAAAGTGTAAAAGTGAAAACACAGCAAATTACCTTCAAGAACAGTAAGCTTAATCCCTGGAATGAAGGGGGGAGTTTAATAGATAGTGGATTAACGGGTTAATGTGTCAACAGAAACCACAACAAAAACAATCCATGTATATAACGAGGATTATGAAAAGATGAATAATCACAGATGACTCCGGCTCCAAGCTGTGAAGCTTGGAAGTGCGGTAAACACGCCTACCAGAAAGGATTATGAAAGGCCCAGCAGGAGCCTACAAAGTATCACTAACTCATTTCGACTAATGTTCACCTCTTCCCCTCTGACTTGGTCTGGAGTCAGAGTCCTACCTTTACCCCCGACTTGGACTGGAGTCGGTACACCCATCCTATCTAACTTGGTCTGGCGTTAGAATCCTATCTCTACAACTCTATCCGCTCCAAAAGAGACTTAGTCGTACAAGTCACTACACTAATAAGTGAACCAAGGATATGTCATTACAAGCCCTAGTTCCGGGCCCTTGTTTTAATAACTGATAAATATTTTGTATAACGCATATTTAATGGAACTTTTATAATAAAATTGGTGTCGGGTTAATATCAACAAGTGTCTTTGCTCTTATTATTATCATATAACCACTATAACATCGAACTCACGTTGGAAGAACTCTACCCAAGTTCTATTCGTACTATACGTGCTATCACTTCGTTATGGATAAAAATTAATAACAATAAACAAAAGAACATTGCCTGACGGATTGCCAGGCCTTGAACAGCAATAGCACAGAGCATTACGATATATATCTATTTATAGCTATAATTATACATATAATTACTTATATATTAATTTTAAAAAAAGGAGAATTTTTACTTAAAGAACGAGCAATCTATTTAAGGAGATCGCAACTTTACATGTTGCTCGTTGTTCAAATAAAATTGCAAGTCAGATAAAATACACGATATAGCTAACTAAGACTACGATATTCGTATTCTTTGGAAAATTCTAGTATATTTTGATGTCTCGATAATCTCTCTACGGTCATCCGTTCCAAAGATGCACATGCTTTACGAAGAACACCTTAAAAACAAAAGAAAAAAAATCTCAAGATAACTTTCCATGATTCAAAGCTCCTTTCATCAACCCCACTCACTCCTACAAAAACAAGAGACAAGCGATAAAACACGAACGGAGGGAGAGTTTGATGGGATTGTGTCTTTATACTACAGTATTTGTTGGTATGTGTGTCTGTGTGTGATAGCAGCTGGCTTTTGAGTTACCCCTCTTCCGAACGAACAAAAAGCCGAGCAAGTGAGCATTGAAAATTCTCCGCATATGAACAATAAGAGAGACGAAGGGGAGTTGGTGTGATCTTTTGAATTTGGCAAAATGTATTAGTTTTAGCTTCTATAGAGTAGTATATATTTTTTTAAATATTATAAAACCTAATTTAAACTAATAGTAATAACTTATTAGTATATAGTAATATATATAGAAATAGTACTTAGAATCTATAGTAATAATATACACTAGTATTTATCTCGCAATTAGTGCTTCGAATAAAGGAAAAATAAAAAAAAATAGTTGAAAAAATAGCAGTAACTTAAAAGAATGACGGAAAACAAGATATAAGCATAATTGTCTTGTCAAGATAGAACAAAGAATGGAATATTGTGCTTGTTGTGCGTATAATAACAGAAACATGTTCAATAATTATTCATTTATTTGATTTTTTAAAAGATCTTTTCTAAACTTGTTTGGACGTTCTGATTTTGATTCATTCACATTTTATGCTCTTTTTGGAGAATGAGAGAACCCAGTCAGCGTGTTAAGACAACAAATGGCTTTGTTTGAAGGTAATGAAACGAAGAAAAATCTCAGACCGGATAGCTGACAGCAGAACGTAAACCGACAACCTTTCGAATGCAAAGCTTACGGCCTTGTAAGTGAGTCGAGGTTGTTTCGTAGCATAAATCGTAAGTAATAAGACATATAATTATTATATTAAAAAGGGACTCTAGACAAGCTGAGTGGGTGGTGGGTGGGGTGGAAGACTGTTAAACAATAAGCAAGGCTGAGATAATTAAATTAAAAATAATTTCAATATAAAGGGGGGGGGATATTAATTATTAAGATTAGCACAGTGTCAATATCTGTTTGTAAAGAAACAATGTAATCGTCGACAAATTAGAGTCATACAGATGAGGGATGTTAATTTCAATGTATGTAACGCACTCGGCGATCCCGCGCATGTGTAGCTGCCGTAAGAAAATTTCAAGGATATCCTTGGCGTAATTCGAAGAATGTCCCTGACCTGTTTCGAAATGTGCTCTATTCACTACATTCCACGGGTACCCCTCTGTTCCAACGGGACTTTTTTTTTTTTCATTCTTTAGGGTCTAAATAAAATTTATAGTGATATTCCCAAAAAAGAAAACTGGTTTATAGTTTATTTTGATCATGAGAATCATAAGAAAACGCATTAGAAGGAAAAAGGATATATTCCACTTTATGAAAGTGAGGAAATAACTTATTTTCACACATTCACACCGGACGTGAGAGGTTTTGTTTGTCATATTTTAATCAAGAATGCGATTCTCCTTTGTACTGTTTTCAACACGTCGAGTTGATGTTCAACTCAATCTCATTATAGTGACAGAGTAGGCTAGCCTCGAGTTGAAGTGACCTGAGTGGATCTGACCCGACTCAACTCGATTGATAACCCAAGTGGGTCTAACCATACTATCTTGAAAATTTTACCGAGTGGGGAGAGATTAAATGTATTGGTTTGGAATTGACGTTAAACTGATTCCGACATCTCTATCCCGTGAGAGGTAATGAAAAACTATGAAAGGCTTTCTCGTGGGTGGTGTACCTAGACAAAAGCTGATGGCTACGTTCCCCTTTCCTACTTTCCAGAAGAGTGCTCGCCGAGAGACGTCATCCGTGAAACATGTGATAGGCTTTGATCTTATCTACCTTTCTTGCTCGTAAATGTAAGTTAGATAAAATCAAACCTGAATTGTTAAAAACAGGATTAGACCGTATATCACTAGCATATCACTAGAAATAACCATGAATGGAACTAACTACTTTCGAGCAAAAGCAACAATTCGTTTGCGCCAAATCGATATCTTAAACAAGAGCGTCGCCAGGAACTTTTTCAAGGGGGGATATCAATGATGGAAAATTCCATGAAGTAATTACACTAATTAAACTCAAAGACAATTAAGAAGTTTCGCAACACTTTAGATAGGTTACTCAAGGAAATGTAAAAGAAGGATTAAAGTCGGAGGTACCTATTATCTACAAATGATAACACGTGGAAATGATTTTCCCACTATCCCATCTGAGTTAGATTAACTTCAATTCCAAGTTGTTGCTTGTATTGATTTTTTAATTTTATTTTTTAGGCCCTTAGGCAACTTTGGCTCGTGCTGGATTGATGATGATAGGAGAATTAGTGGAATGAAGAAAATTGGAGGAAACGGTTATCCCGAAAAACAATCACGCACACGGTGTTTGTCCATCACAAAGCCCAAATGGCTTGAGCAGAGACTGAACCGGAGGTGGGCGCTTTACTGTCGACAGTGAGCCACCGTGACCCCACAGGTTCTTACTTGAGCATGTGATCTTTACTCATTTAGTCGAGGAATACTACTGCGGAGAACAATACAAATATATTATCTTGCCGTCAAAGGTGGTTAAAACAAACTAAGATATAAGAAGCACCTGACTGCTGTGATTACAATTCACTTATATTACATTTTACAGAAGTGTCTTGTTGTTCGTACGTTGTCCATCCTTCAACGTTTACTGGTTATATTTCCCTCATAACTTACTTCCCTCAGAAATGCGACTAACATTAATATTAATGCTGTCCTAACTAATTACTTTACTGTCGAAACAGAAACGAAATCGTACGGACTAGAATAAATAATATTACAGTTCCAAGAAACAGTTAACAATCCAGCCTTTCTGATAAAAACCCTTTCTATCAGTTGAAGAATAATAAGTTTTTGTAGGGTTTGCGCTGAGTTGACGCTGAATCTGTTATTGTTTTTACCTATCTTTTCTTTACCTTTCTTTTCAATTACATTATTTCCACTCTCTTTCACAAACTACAACAGGTACTTAATCATGATATGAAATGTACTGCTACACCTGAAGTGTGTCTACTGTCAAGCTACATCTTACTGTGTAGTACCAAAATCCAAACAATACATTTGATAGAAAATTCAAAACCAATTGCTAATGTAAGTAGAGGGAAAACTACATCTTGCAGTCCAAGAAACAGGATTGATTATAATAGTAGTGAGGTCTACTTCTCTGTAGATAAAAATCTGACTTTACAAAATTGTTAGGAATTTCACATTTAATATCTTTCAAGTATATACTTGACACTAGTTATTTGTTGAAACTACGATTGTCATTAATAATAACAGACTTTAAAAGTCAAAATACATAGAAAACATACGTAGGTTCATTTGCGACCTCTCTTACTGAATTAATAGATCTACGTTCATCCACAAATACATGAAAAAAAAATTAAAGATGATAGACACACACACACACACACACAGAAAATATATATATGACATTACCAGTCATTGAAGAGTGGCTCTTTATTTAATGAAAGAACATACATCGCCAAGTTAATCATGGAACGTGTACCCTCCATCCCTTCGAACGGGTTGTTCTCCCTATTTTCAATTTCCTTTGAAACAAACCAGCCAGGATTGCGGTGTGTTTGTAAAAGCCTTGCAGATCAGCTGCCACTGCCTTTGAGAAGAACCCTGGCGGCTGGACGTGTCTGAGTTGGTACCAGCCCGATTTTGGTCCCTGCACATAAGGCATTGAGTAAACACTCTTCCGCCTGTTTCTCTTGGAAATGTCAACAATGGGTTGAACTGGCCACCGCTTTTTCCGTGTTATTGACTTAAAAAGCAAGCAACTACTATGCAATACATCAAGTCGTCAGCGCATGGATGCATATCAACAAAAGACTTGATAATGACCGTGATATTTCCTTAAAATTTCCTATTCGAGATTTTGTTTTAATTCCGGGTTTGAGAACATACAGTATTAACTTTAAAACAACACTAACAGCTTACGAACTTCTTTGCAGTAACCAGTAACACTGATTGCTCTGCAAGTTATAACCAATAACCGAAAGAAAATTTGCGTAGAGGTTTAGAAGATGATAAAAAGTGATAATGATTGTAACACTTCGTACATTTACATTTACACTCAACAGATGTTCAGTTCCACAAATAATCTATAACTAGAGAAATAAATTCTAATGCTCTAGAGAAAAACTAGAACATTGTAATGATGGTTATAACGACTTTATTCATATTTCATTTTGAAGTACTATACTATAGGCAAAGTCCCATGCTAAAAATCATTGTAAAAGGTGGGCAAGTTCAACACACGAATACATTAAAGTTTATTTCTAAGCGCGCTTGTGGTTGGGGGCAAATTTATCGTTAATAACCAGAGCTTATTTTTATACTAATTGATACTAAAGTCTGGCCAGATACCATATGTTTTATTGTGTTAGATTAATTATCGAGTGACTGGTGCAGAATTTTAATAAAAGTCTTTGTGACTATACTTGTATTATGTATACAATGAATAGTAATTTAAAGTTAGAATGAATTATTACAGTAAAGTTAGAATTTTTAAGGGAATATACTTAAAAGAAAGAAAACATTATTCCATACGACTTAATATAGGACTATCATATGAGCTCGATGTGTAATGGTGGAAACAAGATATTTTGTAGATAACATTTGGTAAGCGAGAACGATATTTCAGTTATTCTTTCCAAGGGCACTTTTGTCCGTGCATAGTTGGATATAATATAAATGGGTATTTGTGTCATCCTTTATTGACGATAAACAAAACACGTAAGGGACACACCGCAGTATTGATTACTGTTGGTAAGACAAAAAGGTTCTTGCGATCATATACATAGTACATAATTTCCTAGAATATTTTATCCACAGTTTGCAACAGTGTGGTTTGTACTTTGCGTATGCTATTTATCATCAATAGACGATGCCACATAACCAATAACAAAGTGTAGTTTCATTTGAAAAAAACAAACGTTATACCGGGTTGACAACACAGGCAACCCGGTGACATCGTGTTTTCACTCCTGATATCCACCATGTTGTTTAAAATAGTACGCGAACGAAATTTTAATTCAATACGTCTTTTCTGATTTATTGAGAATTATTAATTTTCTTCCCTTTGTTAAGTGTCGACTTTGGGCTCCCAAGTTGGAAACGCTGTATCTACAAAACGAAGCGGAATTTAACCCATGTTTATAGGAACTGTTTTTACTTGTTTTGATGTCAGCAATCACCTCTTAAATTTTGGTAGTTTATTTTAGACACATCCTGTATACATAACTAGGAAATGACGTTGCGTGAAAACGAAATAAAATTATTAGAAATGGAAAAGTGCAAAAGTGTTTTACGTCGATATGTACTTAGTGTATTTCTAAATCCCTTATTATAGAAAATGATACAATGGCTTGTACTTCCTGTTACATCTCATGGGATAGAATTTACAAACAACATTTCAGGCGTTTCACAGCATTGTTGTATTATGCGAAAGGTAAATATCTTTCCCTGAAGCGTGAGGCGATTTATAATATTGTAGAGGAAAACTTGCAATCATAATAAGTGTGATTGTACTGATAACAGGCTCAAAAAACACAAAATATCACTAAGCTATTTGTAAATAAAATAAAAATCAAGAAAATATGTAAGAAAAAAATCATAAGTATTCTCATGCATAAAATTGTGTGGTAATGATTCCAAGAAATTTATATTATTTCGTTTATTTTCTTTAATATTTTGTTAACATTAAGATATATTAATCACGTACTGTTTAGTTTCTATTACCAATTTCGCTATCAAACACGGTATTGGAAGATTTGGAATTTAAATTCAGTATTTCTGATCAATTAAAAGATAAAGCCTTAACCTGATGTTAATGTTCACCAAGTTAAAAAAAAAAAAACTAGCAATAAAAATATTATTTACTAAGCCAGATTACAGCTGATTTGTAAATGTTCGTCGCTTTTTACGTAAAATGATTATTTGCTATTATTTGCTATGTTAGTTGCTATTATTTACAACACAGAAATCTTTCGAGTAACATTGAAAATATAGCGGGAAGGTAGTTTTCGAAATCCTCTGAATAAGATAGCAAGATTTTATATTTTAGCATAGTGTTCCTACAAAGGAGATCAAATCTTTTAAAAGTTTCTGAATGTCAATTAATAAAAAATCAAGATAGTAGCAGAAATGACTAAAAGCTTTACCCAAAGTTCCTCCTTTCCTAAGGAAAAGAAAGATTTAAGTAAAAGATGGGCAAAGATGAAAACACAGAAAATACTTTTCAAGGGAAGAAGAAAAAGAATAGTCATCACATGATTTGATTCTGACGTCTTGGTGGTTAGTATAAGTTGGAGTGACTGATGAGCTCTTAAACCTTCGCAGACGCGTTCTCTATCTCAACGTCACCTTCAGTGAATATTTGATCGCTCTTGTGCGGGCAAAGATCCGAGAAGACTTGGATCGTGGCCGAGTCATCAGTCTTTCCGCGAGGAGAAGCTGTAAGGATCATCCAACACTTGGCTCGGACTGCGGAAAACCACCGTAATGGGAAAATTCGCTATTAAAAAAAGAAAACGGTAGTGAAGGGAATTTTAAAGTTGAATATTGAGAACGAAAATAAAAAGCACTAGATTCAAAAACTGATAATGTAGGAACGTTATGAAGAAGATGATCATTTCACCATTGGTCATCAATATTATATACAGACTTAAAGTGTTCTGTAATAAGATAAGAAAATAAATTTTGTTAAATAGGGCTACTAGATTAATATATTTTCTATACACTTCGGAAGCAAGTGAGGCCTAAGCCCCTAATCGCGTCACCTTTACGAGGGATAACGTCCTTCGTCTAGCACCCTTCCGAAAGCTAGAATGAAGAAGATGGTTGCCAGGATCTTAGATAGAAACTATCCCTGGATTCACATGGAGAAACCGATAGACACGTAAGAGAACTTCAATCAGAAGGATTAACAGGACTCGAATCTGTTTACTGTACAGAAGTCTGCTATTGTAAGCATTGAACACGTTGGGTACACGTATAGAATCTTGCATTTTAAATTTATTATTTGAAGCGCTGAGACAATTAATCTTTACTGTTTTTGACATATTGGAATGAAACTTCTACGCTGATACGCCAGAATTATTTTTCTGTCACTCAGAGTTAATGTGGAAGGTTGAACTCTGATGAAACAGTAGTACTATGAGATAGATATATAGGGTGTTTCCAAACCCTAGTCGTAAATGAAATGGCATATTCAAGGCCTCACAGAAAACAGATGGACAACTGCTACAGCTAGTGAAGCTCGTAGTTATGCATCAGTACGTCATAATTAACATTGTCTAAAAATTGCCTCGTTTTCGAGATACAGGGTTTCCAACTTCGAGCCTAGAAACATTATTACAATTGTAGATATAATAAAATTTTCTCGATAAAACAGACATAATACAGAAAAGCAAAAATCTGTTAGCAAATGTGGATATGTGACAATAGACTTGATAAGATACAACATAGCGCTATCAGGAGAAAAGTGTTGCTAACCTGATGTAGACTTGCGTTTTTCAAATGAAACCACAACAACATTTTGAAGTATTTGCTATCCTACAGTAATAGTGTACGAAATATGTAAAGCAAAGAAGGCAGTGTTGCAAACTATGGGAAATACCTAGAATAAAACATCGGAGGTAGTGTTAATTATAATGTGTGGTGCTCAATAAACAGCAGTTCATTTGAATGAAGCATAAAATAAATACTTGCTAGAAACTTTACATCCATGTTAAAACATTATTCACCAAAGAAACAGTGTAAAAATATTATAAAGTTACAAATCAGGAATTTTAAATTATGTCCAAGTAGAAAACGTAATTAAAAAATAGAAATAGAAATTTGATTTCATGGTGAGTATAGTGTTGGAATGTTGAAACATAATGTTTTAAACGTGTTTTAAACAGAGGCGATTGTTTTAAACATTTTGTTTAAAACATTTTGAACATTTGTTTTAAACGATGTTTTTAAGCC
>JAGDQP010052571.1:3392-13754 GCA_022664845.1 Lepisma saccharinum | reverse complement strand
GCAGCCACTGCACACTCCTGTTCCACGACGCCTGACGTAGTATGGAGACCGACCTAACACACCACCACCAGCAGTCCGGCGCTGCGGTCGCCACGACACCACTGCCAACCCATACATCTGACGTGTTGCCAACTACAGGTGTTTCCATTATTCTGATAAGCATCTGTATATATATATTCAGGCCTTTAGGCGATTTTGGCTCCGTGAGAGGAACCGGGAGAACCCCAAGAAAACCCACGCACATAGTGTTTGTCCGCCACATGGGCACGGGCCGCGATCGAGCCAAGGACCCCACGCACTAGAGGTGAGCGCTCTACCACTGATCCACCGCGGCCCGAGCAAGATCTGAATTGCCGCTCAACCTTTCCAGTTTCACTTGGCCGTCCAGCACACCAATCACCAGACCACAACAGACGGTGTAATCATAATATTATTGTTTTTTTTATGATTATTCTCATATGATTTCCTGATTAGCTCTACGTTCTGGATAATGAGTGCTCAAAGGCGGGAAAAGTTAATGAGTTCTAGTCAGTTAGGAAATCAACAGATGGAAACTAGTTTTAGTTTGCAGTACTGACTGAGCTCCAATGCTTTCCTGTATTTCAATATCACAAAGGTAAAGCGATGTTGATTTTAGACTAATATAATTCTACAGTTAGAATGACAGTCGTGGTTGTATTCTAATAATCTAAAATGCAATGGCTTTCTTTATTATGCACTTCTGTAAAGTGCCCTCATTTCAGGAATTATTTAAAGACCAAAGTAATGAAAAAATCTATTGAGTTGTAAAGTGGGCCCAGGGCTGGACCCACCTTGGCAAACCTTGCTTTTAATATGCTCAGTACACGATAAAGACTTTATTAAAGTTTATTTTAAAACTTCTTTGTAATATAGTAAATAAAACGCCCTTACTTAGTTGCTTATATTTTAGGTAACCAATACACAACATTCACTTAAAGGAAGATTTCTGAATTGAACTTGAGTTTGAATTTCGTGCGTCGATAATGCTAAAAATTCGTTGGATGTTTCTTATTTAACAAAACTGGGACGATACTAACAAACATTCTGGAATATTCGGTTCCTTTAAAAATACTTGAACATTTTCTAATTTGTGAACATATACGAGCTCGTATGCTCGTATATAATTTTAATCTTCTTCTGTGTTATCGGTACCGTTCTGTTTATTGTTCCTCCTGCATGCTGAAGGTATCGTTATCGTATTACGCTGGCAATTATCCTAACTAATATTTTTCAGTTTTTTAGTTACACCAGGTGAATGCCGGGATGGTGAATAGACGATGCTCCTGTTCGCTACCTTTCTCATACTTACCATCTTTTAAATGTTGGATTTGGATTGAATTTTATTTAAGACCCTTTGACATCTTTGGCTCAGGATGAGATGGTTCAGGAAAAGGATGAGGAAGGTATCAGTCAGCACCTTAATTAAGGTGCTATACCTGCATTCGCCTGGTGAAACTGAGATAAACGCTAGAAAATCAGGATAGTTGGTCGTGGAGTTCGATCCCACGTGTCGCTCCGAAATCCATTAAATGTTGGAAAATAGATGTATATCATCATACTTTCGACTATGAATTCCGCCAGGATTTTCAGCTTGAGGGGGCGTAGTCAAAATTGGGAGGGTTTAAGTTGAGTTTTGAACAGTTTCTACAGTTCAGTACTCTCCAGGATTTGGTGGATGTACCCCCACAAGGGGGTCTTGAAGAATCACTGCTTTCGATATGGATGTCACTCGTATAATAATAATAATAATAATTACTTCTTTGTTGCAAAATGTCCACCAAATATTGATGCTCATATTTCTTCTTTATTTCCAAAAACTTCTGTTCTGTGGGTTTGCAATATTGTAGCTGTCTGATTCCGTTGTTGCTACATGTCGCACATTTTCGGACTTTGAAATTTTCAGGCGCGCAAATGAGTTTTGGAGATCTGTACAAAGAGCAGTCAAAAATTTTTGCAAAATCCTTTGTAACTTTTTTTTTATTATTTATACTACGGCAATTAATTTTCATGTGAACATACTTCGTTCCCCTGAGTACATAACTGTGTTACTCATTGTAACCCCGGTCTGCTACAAGACATTTGCGCCAGCGTTCTTTCCATGGAAAGAATGCACTTTGGTAAAACTCAGAGGAGACTTGCACACCACTGTTTTACACAGGCGATGAGGACTTCATCACTGTCGAATGATTTTTCAGACAAGTAAGCCTTCAAACGAACAAAGAGAAAAAAAATCGAAGAGGGCCAAGTCAGGACTGTGGGGGAAGCAGAAGGGTCAATTCTCATCCCATCATTCTGATTTTCTGCAGCCTCACCGTGGCTGAGTGGGGTCTCGCATTATGGTGGTGAAGTTTAAATATCCTTATCCTGGAGCTCCGGTCTCTTGGTCCTGGGTGCACTTCTCAGTTTGTTCAATGACAAAAAAGCCGTTTCTGATTAATTATTAACCCACGTTCCAACTGTTGTGTGGTTAAACATGTATTCTTGCTGAGTTGATAATAGCAATCCTTGTTCACATCGTTTACTGCCCTGGCTGGTCTGCCGGATCCTAGTCGATCCAGTAGACTGAAATCTTCACTATTGAACCTTTGCAACCATCATTGTGTACTGTTGCGGTCCAAATTCTGATTCCCATAAGCAGCTTTCTTCGAACTGTTGTGGTTGAGTCGTCTCCGATCTTATAAAGGAATTCTATCACGGACTGTTGGTGGGTGCAGCTGTCTACATCATTGTCCACTGCGCCTCACTTGTAAGTACAGAAACAAAATTCGTATAATCAACTTGTACATAAAGGACTAAAGTATGTTCACATAAAAATTCATTACCTTAGTGCAAATAAGGAAGTTACAGCGGATTGTGCAAAACTTTTTGATCGCCCTTTGTATTTGTTTATCTATTATGCAACGTAAATCTGCATTCAATTTAAAAACATTCAGCTCACAAGGAACACTTTCCATAAGAGGGAAGTGTATTTTGATGAAACTATGTGTATAGGTACAGTACCTAAAAGAACCTGCACATCCAAAATTATAGTTGCAACGGCCAACAAATAACGATCGTAAAAATATAAACCAGAAATAGGAGGTAAATCGAAGACAAGGTGACGAAAAAACGCTTTCTTTTAAAAAATAATAGAGATATCAACATTTAATGTCTGCGAATGGTTACTGGATAAAATGCGCTATCTGCGAGAGAGTACATCAATGACCGCCATCTTGAATCTTCTTCGTAATTTCTAAATAGAAAGTGAGTCGTGTAATATATCAATTGTGCTGGAATGTTCGTAAGAAATACATTCATGAAATTACTTTTGCCCTAACTTTATTCCTGTATAAATGTGAATCTGGCGTGGAGCATGTTTGGCGCAAATGGATGGAAACAATAAGCGTAGGAAATGAATTAAGTAAATGAATGGAAACAATAAACAAGTGATGGAACAGAAACCAAACTGCTACAAAAAGATACTGCAAGCTGGTTGCCTTATGCTGGGAGATGTTGACCGTGGTTGCCTTACTCTGTATTTTGTTGGTTACAAGTAAATTTGTGGCAACCAGAGGGACAAATGTATGACGTAATCGGCGTGGCTGCTGTTTGATCACTCTCTTTATTGTTGTGAACTGATTGTGGATGAGTGACTGTAAGCAGAGCAATCTTCAGTAAACTAAAGATGGCCATGCTGTAAGCCTAGACGCAAGATATTACTTCTGGGATCACAGCGTTATAAAAGGATTAGATGAGTTACCAAAGGAATTCGTAAGCAAAAATACGCTTTGTTTTGGACCGAGAATAGAACTGTGCAATGCAACAGTTGGACGTAAAGAATCTGCTTTCATCAAGTGCAGTTATTGTTGTGTTGATCTATATTTTGAACACCTTCTCGTTGAAGGCCATTTCTATAAAAAACAGAGTGATCTAACAGCAGCCACACCGATTACGTCACAGATCTTTTCCCCTAGTTACTACAACTTTACTTGTTACTAATGAAGTACAAAGTAAGGTAATCATGATAAATGTATCTTCTTACATGCAGCTTGCAGTACCTTTTTGTAGCCATTTGGTTTTCGTTCCATCACTTGTTTCGAAAGAACATGGTTTCTAATCATTTGCTTCTTTCATTTCCTACGCGCATTGTTTCCATCCATTTGCCTCAAACATGCTCTACGCCGAATTCGCAATTATGTCTTGCAGAAGTTAGGGCGAAACTAACTTTACTACTGGATTTCTACGAATAGTATAGCACAAACTGATATATGTGATATAAGTGTGACACACTTCCTATTTAGGAATTTCGAAGATTAAAGATGGCCGCTTTCAAGATGGCGGTCACTGATGTACTCTCTCGTAGGTAGCGTATAACATCTAGTATCTATTTCGCAGACATTTAATTTCGAGATCCTTAATCTCTTTTAAATGAACGCTTTTTCGTCACCTTGTACTAGATTTACCTGTTATCTTTAGTTCATAATTTTAATGTCACCCTGTCGTTATTTGTTGATCGTTGCAGCTATATTATTGGCTGTGTAGGTTCTTCTAGGTACTGTACCTATAAACCAAGATTCATGAAATTGGGGTCCCTTTCATGGAAATATTCCTTATTAGATTTAATTCCTTTCAGAACTACAAGTAAAATAAAGGAGAAATGATAACTACTATTCCCATCAGCAAATATCTACGGCATTAACAAATCAGAAATATCCTATCACTAGCCATTTTTGCTTTATTGTATCAGCTTACTATCTGTCATATTGCCCATGGGAAAACTTCGAGCCTTCCAAAACCATTCTTTACCGTGTGTTTATCTAATATACTTCAAACCTGAACACCTTGAACCTGACTTGTCACGTCTGTTTTATTTGATGACTATAGGTTTATTCAAGCTTTCGCTGGAACCAGGAAAATCTGAAAATTCAAAACGCTTTCAGACTTTGATAATCTTCTACCAGTATATGCTATGTACCGCAACACTGCATACGCAAGTCGAACTAATTTGTTAATAATTAACAAATATGTACCCAATTTCTTGCGTTCCTTGGGTCTTCTGTTCTTTTTCTTCTCAACATTACCTCTTATTCTGGACCTTTTTCCTCTCCTTAAACTGCCCTCTGAGGTCTCCACATTACTGAAAATTCCAAATTTATTTGCCACTGCATCTACTGACGAATTACTGTTACTCAAGATACTCGAATGTTCTAAGCCACTACCTTCATGAAGATAAGATGCCACTGACTCTGTCTCTCTCTCAACTATACGACCACCATTATTAATAGACTGCTCAATATGTTGATTTTTTACGATGTCTGAAAGATCATTAACTCGTCTTTCTAATTGAAAGACTTTTCGATGAAGGTGAGAATTTGTCTTCTGAAGCTCATTATTAATTCTGATCACTTCACAAACTTTGAGAAACTGAAACGACAGGTCACTCTTCATATATTTTAGCTCGACATACGAATGTACACCCACTGCAAAAATTCCTGCAGCTAGAACATATGTCATAAAAGCGGTCCACAGTGAGCACTTTTTTTCTCTAACAACACGAACATCAATATTTGATCTAATAAGAACATCTGGAAAACCTGCAAAAATAATACATCATTTTAGTTTCTAATTGCAATACCTCTAATAAAATACAAACCACGAAAAAACTTTTTTCTGCATTTCTTTACATTCACCAACACTGTTCAGTAAGGAGCTACTTGTCTCAAATTAAAAATAAGATAAACTTCCAGACAATCTGTTCGCCTTTAAAATTGTTTAGTATAGTATTCACCAAGTACGAAATAAACAAGCAAATAAATTTGGTGTTAACAAAGGCTAGTCATACTGAAGAAAGAAACACTTATTTAAGTACCAAGAGAAAGTTACATTATTGAATGTACAGGGTGTTCATAAAGTCTGTATCCACGCTTTGTATTACAGGAACGAAGGGAATTTGTTCCAATTCGAAGTCAATATTTACTTTCAGGGATGATCTACAGATGGGTATTGGCTAGCATTGTCACAGCTAACATTGTAATGGATCATACTGAAATATCAATTCTGTCCAAATCTGAGGTACGTTACGTAAAGTATATCTGATACGTAAAGGGCTCCTTCATAATCTATCAAACTGAGCTGAGTTTGACTGATTTTCCATAGTCTAAATTCTGTCCATCATAAACCTAAATTCACTCACGAAAAGAGCACCTAGGCAAAAATAATTTTCAATCACTAGATTCAACAACTGATTCTAAACGTCGAAGCATAGGAAGCCTAATTCTGGAACAATACAGATACACCAAGAATCTAGCCTTTCGTTTTCACCATAATCGTTATGAAAGAATCTCTTTCTTCGAGCACACAAGTTGTGTTCCGCCCACAAAGAAATATTTGACCTAAGAAATTAACTACATTCATTCTTATGCCAGCCACCATCAACTCAGTGCCCTCTGACATTAGAACTGTCAGCTCCTTTGCTCGCGAGTCCTACTTTCTGGTAGGGCAGAGAAGATAAGTCTGCTTGACGGACTGCCAGGTCGTTGGTGATTTTCATCAAGCATGGAAAAAAGTAGAAGATGCACTCAATATTTGAGACATAAATTATATGGAATAAGCTATAGAGTTCCTAAAAGAAGAGCTAGACAAATACGTAAAGAATTGGAAGACGTGTAAAGCTGATATAGACGTGATGCGATATAAACGTCGTAAAATGGAAATGAGAAGATGAGTTAAACAAAGCAATACATTAATTATCTTGGCACAAATATCAGTTGAAAATGGAAATGCCAAAGGAACATGAAAATGCTGAGATTGGTATAACACAACGGAAGCAGAAAAATGATATGAGGAACAGGAATGCTGACTATGGACAACATAATTATTTTGAAGTACAAATCTTGCACACGCTGTAATACATATCACGCATATCGGAAATGTCCTGCATATGATACTCTATGTTACAATTGTTTTAAAAAGAATCATTGGGCATGCTGTTGTTTTCGGAAGCGCTGGAACAATAAGAAATCGAAGATTCAACTGTGTGTCGACCAACCAATTTCAAATAAAGACAATCAAGAATTGAGGGGCTTGCAGCAAGAAGGGTCAACTTCTCAGTTCCGAGTATTAGTTTCCGAAAATCCCAAGAGATGGAGCTGGTAGGTTTGTACGCTTGCAGTAAACAGGGACCAGCGCCTGAAGATAGTTCTTGTTTGCGCCATAGATGGTACAGTTGAGTTGAACCGCTACAGGGTAAAGTTTTGTTTACTTGGTGTAAAACTTCATGCCGTGTTGCTCGTGATTATTTGAAGTGTACGAGGACTGTAGTTCTATGAACTTTGTTGTGCTTTCCTATTTTCTCACATGTGTGACAAAAGTGCAAATGAACCTGAACCTATCAGTTCGGGCTCATCTGATGAACGCGAGGGCACTAACAACGAGGTAGTTATTTTGGGATAACAATTAAGATATTATGTTTTGTATTATTGACCAATGCTTGTGGATTCTTGGTTACGACGTTGTCGAGATATTAACTACTGTTCGGATCATATGATATATTTCCTGGGTTACTTAAGCAAATACTGATAAAGATTTGGGAATAGATACAAATAGCGATTATTATTCTTTACTTATACTAACATCAGGATGGGCGGCCGCTGGGATCGTTCCTAGAACCTTTCACGCTCTACTAACTGAGGTACAGTCACTTGGTATAGCCTACACCACTGTTTGTGATAATGAATACTGAATATTAAAATAAACAAGGTCTTCGTTAGTATATGCAACTGCACTGAATATAAACGAACTTTAGGTTTCTTTTCGCACTTCTGTGCGCTTCAGTATACATATGCATGCAAGTTCCTCGCACTCCACTACCAACACTGCCTGTTCCCGTGCCCGTCAACTAAGCTCTGGTGAACTGAAAGAGCATCTTGTGTGATAAGAAAGAGCTGATGATGGCTGCTTTAGGTACCAATAATGGATACAACAAAATATTGGAAAAATTGTATGATTCATCCAAAAAAAGAAAAAAATCATTCAATAAACACCCAATAAAAATCCAAACTGTATAAATTTGCCTATAAATTCAAATATCGCACAAGGATGTGAAACAAGTCCTCTAAAAATACAACCCAACCACGATACTGTATTCCAGAAAAAGAAACATCTTTCACATAGTACCAAGCACATTATTCCTATCGCTTGCAGTCCTCGGAAATTTATGTACTTGCAAAGAAACATATATGTATGACTAAGCGTAGTTTGGATCTCAAGATTAAGCAAGATAACCTACATAATGAAAAACGTTACATATTATATTTACGTTGTTTAAAGGTCTTTAAATTGTTCATTAGAAATTTCATCTATGTTTGTCCAAATATAGTTTCAAGCATACCTCATGTTCTTCTTCAGGAACGCACCAACGAATACTGAATAACTGCGTATTTAGAAAGTGAGAGTTAAAGTGATAGAAATTAATAGAGAAGTGTAATATGAAGAAAGAATGGTGCAGCAGAAAGAATTGTTACAGGAACAAAACTTAACTTTAACTGTACAAGTGGTAACGAATTTTTGTCAATGTTTTTATTTGTTGCCACGTCGTCCAAGTGAATGTTAAGAAATTACTGAATTCCAAAATCATTGGCCTAATACTGTTTGATCAGCAGAAATGTATATTTTGTATATTATAACATTAAATGAAATCTATGTAAATAAATCGTCAACTAAAAATAGAGTTTTAGTTGTAATTCTTTATCAATGATAAGATCTGTGAAAAAACTACAGATAGCTGAGTTGGATATGGTGTCTAGTTGTGTTGCACGAGTAAATTTTCTACGAACGGAGATCACGATTTGTGCAAATTGTCCTCGTGTATTTAATTACAGATATTTAGAAATTATATAATACGCTTCCGTGATTGATCGCTCAACATTTGTTTTGGATTCATGCAGTAACTTATCAAGGGATACAAGTATTATTTAACAGACAACACACAATATTCCGTAGTGTATGAAATTATCTATAATTCCAGAAAAAAAAAAGTATATTGGAACGATCAAACGTTGCCTGTTGTTATTTATTTATTTATCAGAAGCGTTAGGTTAATGAACGAGATGCCAACACCAAAATTCAGTATACATTTCTACTGATCAAACAATACTAGGCCAATTTCACGTTCTGAAATGTAGTAATTTCTCAACATACACAGCTTCAATGATATTAATGTATACGACCTTGCAACCCTAAAAACGTTGAAGATAAAAATTCGCTACAGCACGTACAGTTAAAAATTTTATGTTGCACCACTCATTCTTCATATTGCACTTGTTTCCTCATTTCTTTTACTTTCTTCTTTAATTCTGACTTTCTAAATTCAATATTCGCTGTGTTAGGTAGTTATTTTGGATAACAATGAAGATATTATGTTTTGTATTATGGAACAATTCTTGTAGGTTGACATGACAATGACTTTGATATTTGATCGGCTCTTGTAATAATCACATGCTAGATGGATTCATTTGAAGACGATTTATAGGAACGCTAATAAAGATTGAGGGAATATACGTATGTACTGGCTATTATTAAAAATATACTTCTTTATTTAAACTAACAATGGTGACGAGGAAAAGTCTGAACCCAAATGGCAATAGATGGATACCAGACTCTGTATTATCACACAACAGATATACAATTTCTACATGTTAAGACAGAAACTATCACAATCCATTTTTCATTTGTGGATATCAGCAGATTTATGTGAATTTGGTGTTAATTATAAAACAATTGTTCTAGATCCATTTATTTTGGGTATGGCTAATTTGGAATATCGACCACTATTATTACAGGAACAAAACTTAACTTTAAATAAGGCAATCATTTTAGTATTATGTTTTCAACACACGAGGTCAACGACGGATAAGCCTTTTAATATAGATTGTGGTGACTTAGGCTCTGATGTGAGTAATAACATGGACGTTGAGTTGGCTACAGCTCTTATGGAACAGACCCGGTTAAGAAATTGGCTCAACCAAACATATAATCAAGTGAGCGATGAGCATAAGAAATGTCTAAGATGTGGCAGAATCCATAAATTTAGTAAGGATTGTAGAGCTCACAATGTGATTTGTTGGAAGTGTGGCAAGAAGAAACATTTTGGTCGTTACCGTTGGTCACATGTTTACAAAGATATGAATAGCAAGAACATATCGAATATTACGATACTCCACCAAAATCCAGAACAGTTAGGTTCTAAGGCTATATCGCACAAAGGGGAACAGAAGACCTCCCGAAATAGTAAAGATTCTTTTGGTACTGATATGAACCGAAACATGAAGATACAGTTGAACGCTAGACAGAAGTTGAAAACAG
>JAGDQP010052570.1:0-13755 GCA_022664845.1 Lepisma saccharinum | reverse complement strand
AACATTAAGTCAGAATCAGAATAGAACTGAAGCAGTTTCTTATGAAAAAATGAGATTGACTAAGAAATATGTTCATTTAATGCCACAGACAATTTCAAGAGTTATGTGGAGCAACAACTCAATCAGGATTTTGAAATGGAAGGTGTTATAATACTTTTGTAGGGTTATAAAACTATGTTTTCCTTTGTAAATCCTTGTAAACTACATTTAAGTTTTATTTTCCAGTTATAATTATTTCTTAAGTGAAATAAAGTTGTGTTAAAATTTATGGTTTGTTGAATTTAATATATATATATATACACAATTGTCGTAATATTTAGAGCAAAATCCGCTTTCTTCCAATGCTTTTGTTTGCCACTGTATATCATAAACTTAAGTCCTCACCCCTCCCCCGCCTTTAAAAACGAAACATCGCGGGTTCCACAGACGCTTTTATCTCGGGGACCGTCATTTATCCCGTAATTGTTTTGTTCACTACATTTGCCGTCAGAGAATGAGACTTAAACAACTCAACGTGCAAAGACTACATCAAGAAAGTGAAAAATTTAAAGTTAGAAAGGGGGTAAGGCAAGGAGATTCAATTTCTCCAAAACTGTTTTGTGCGGTCCTGGGGAGAATGTTCCAAAATTTAAACTGGGATGAAGTTGGAATTAAAATTAATGGCGAATATCTTCATCACCTACTGTTCGCTGATGATATGATACTGTTTGCTTCAAGTGCAGAAGAACTACAAACCAGAGTGGAAGAACTGAGTAACGAGAGTTGGAATGACCTAAGTAAAATAGGCCTAAGTTAAACAAAAGTAATGTACAATCAACATGCTGCAAAGAAGAAAGTAAAGATTAACGCAGAGACAACAGGCATAGCTGATGAGTATGTTTACCTAGGTCAGCTCTAAACATCGAATGCTAAGTTGACTGATGAAATAAATAGAAGATGTAAAATGGCGTGGAGTTCATTTGGAAGACTATACTTTATTTTCAAAAGCAAACTACCAATGTGTCTGAAGCATAAAACTTATAATCAATGTGTCTTACCCGTGATGATGCACGGCTGCGAACTTGAATGCTCAAACAACTCAAAGATTCAGAGTCACACAAAGAGCAATGGAGAGATGCATGCTAGGAATAACCAGGAGGGGCATGAAGACAAATTAATGGATTCGCGCACAAACAAAGGTGGAGGATGTAATCAAGACTGCGAAGAAGATGTAATGGATATGGGCCGGTCACATAGGTAGACGAACAAACCATTTCTTATCGTAATTAGCACGTAATAGTGATAATAATAGCATCATTCACGTGTCACTCCTTTTTCTTAATTATCCGAAACTTACACACCTAATGAAAATTCTACATGGATTAATACCATGCGGTAGAACATTTATTTTGCAGTCGAACCGTCCGGGTTCGATATATTAGCGTCCAGCAATCCCGACTGAAACTTTTCCAGTTTTTCCAGCAAAGCAGAAATGTTACCTTTAAATTAGTCCCTGGCCGACCCCTTTCCGCATAATTTCCACTACCCTATCTCGATCCGAGCCATAGATGCCTAAAGGCCATCACTGAAAATAAAATCTAATTATTATTCGTGGATTAAGATGTAGCCGCGAATTTTATTCACCTTGTATTCACATACATTTTTGTATAGCTGCATGCTTGTTTTAATCTAAAACGCTGGCCTAGAAATATGTATATATATATACTTGCCCCGAACGGTTTGATGCTGAACAGAATTCCCTACAGTTTAACGAATAAAAGGTTATTTGGGCACGGTTCTAGAACACTGACCCACGTGGGTGAATGCACGATATCCAGGAATAGAAAATTCAATTTTATTTAAACTATGATATAGGTCCGGACAAAGCATACGGTAACCTAACCTTTAGTCACTAATCAAAGATAAATGCGAATATTTTTTTCCCCAGTGTATAAGAATATACGGAGCAACGATTCAAAATCGTCCCGTTATTTACTGATCAGTATTAGGCTAACAAATTAGCTCAACTGCGAAAAGATCATCCGACATATATTAAAGAAATACCAAATTCCGGAACGGGATGCAGATTGTGCTACACATATAAATATTCCAACCATAAAGTAACGGTTTTTGTCGAGATTCAAGAGAAGAGTTATAGTAGTACACACACAGGTAACATTAGCGAAAGATGGAAATAAATGTTATTTTGATACTGAACTAAATGTTCATGTACGTACCTGTTCCAGAATTGTCCTCTTGTTTAAATTATTTTCTTCCTAAACTAATATGGACCGTCGTGATCTTCCTTCTCACTAGCCTAGTCGCCGTTCAACGACATCCGCGCACAGTTGGCGCTAGTAGTCAAGTGAACAAAGAACAAACACATTCCGTTAAGCCTTGGGTAAACAAAAGACAAACGCGTTTTCAAGCCATGAAACACAATATATACGTATATTAGATATCTACCATTCACATGAAAAGAGGTCACTGGTAAATATGTTTCTCAAATATCTATTAGACGTCCAGTAGATATCACAGTCAGACCTTAGACATGAGCTAGCCCTCTATACCTCTTTCAGATATATATTATACATAATGTGCTATGTGGGTAGGTTTTCTGTCTCCCACGTAAACGACACAAAGCATTACCTAAAATGTATAACAAAGTGCATTTTGATGTCTTAATGAGATTGTAACAATTCTACCATCAGAACTACGTTACCTGTCCGAATAATCTCACGGTAGTTAATTATTTACAAAAGAAACAAAGAAAACAACATGGCGTAGGTTCCTGTTTTTTAAACTCCTTCGTTTTCAAAATTAAATAACGACCCCAGTTTGTTTCCTTCTTTTCGAACAATTAATTTCATCCCCCCACTCTCCCGCTCCGTTTTGTTTTTGCGCTTGTATTAATAGATTCATATTGGAGGAAACGCTTTCATTCAAGTAAATCTCCTCTCGTGCCTTTTAATCTGTTTACATACGTCAACAACTTTACATTGGAGGATCGCACGTACCTTTTATCTCTGTTTGTTAACGTCAGCATTTTTTCCCCAACTTCTTTCTTTTGCGTACGCAACGCAACGCAAATAAAAAGGCTTTGTATCATTCACCTAATATATGCCAATAACCCGAGCACAAGCAAAACAAATCCCGAATTTTGACTTTCTTACTGCTTTTGTACTCCAAAACGTGAACCGAAAACACGCAACATGGCAACCAATTTTCTAGAGGCTTTGGCCACATTCGATGAATCGATCGCTTCTTTCAAGAGTTCGAGTCGTGTAGCAAAACTCAGAAATGGTCCGCGGCAAAACAAAAGGAAATGTTGGCCACATGTCCAACAGACACGGCTCAAGATTTCTATAATTTATTGCAAATTGACCTCACCTTCTCCGATAAAACGTACCATGCCATAAAGAGAGAAATTTTCAGTACATTTCGCAGCATGTCATCCCCATACAAAATCGATGAAATAATTAGGAATCGCAAGCAAACAATCGTGGAGACCCCGTATCAATACGTATTAAGCAAAGGTCAATTGATTCGTTCTCTGACTCTTGATATAACAGAACAAAAGTTAGTCTTACATATTATACAGGGTTTCCGATCTAACATCTTAGAGAGTGTAGCAGATAAGTCAATAAAAAATGTACAAGAACTTATCTCAGTACTACAAGCAATCGATAACAAACGCGTATCACTTGAACGGCGTAGCTTGAAGGAAACCCAGGAAATCACTTAGTCATGTTTGTTGCCAAATCAGGAGGTCCCGTCCTTACGACTGACTAGTCCTAATTCCACGAGTCCTGCTACGGCCCATGTCCAAAATGAGATTCGGAATTTGCAAGAGGCGATATCACGATAGTAAACGACCCGGTTCCCCCCCCCCCACACACACACCCACACCAAAAAAAAAGACACCACAACGTCAGTCCGATATAGACAAACTTTGTACACAAATGCAAAATTTAGTTATGCAACTAAAACAAAGTTCTCAAACCGACCGGCGGAGAACTAACAACTATAGGGCTCCGGCTTATAATAACCGTGCAGGCGGGAACAATTTCCAGGGACGTCACCAGAACTTTAATCAGGGCTTTCGTCCGTACAATGCACAGTAAGGTCCACAACTGAGGAGAAACGGAACATATCCCCGACCGGTGCATCAAGTAAGCAATGGCAAACCCCCTGTTAGTTCATCTAGGGCTCTCATTGTCTGTAGAAAATGCTCACAATGGAACCATTTTGCTCGCGATTGTCGTGCTTTGCGCCCCACCACGAGGACAGACAGAGCAAATTTAAACTGAATTTGCCTGTATATACAAGGAACTCACTTGCTGGCTTACATATGATAAAGGTTTCGCTTATCAAACATGACGGCTTATACTTTGTACGCGCTTAGATAGGCCACAGAAACTGCTCTCCAGTATTAGACTGCGGATCCCGATGTAGCTTCTTGGACTCTCGAATAGTAAGCCCCTCAGTTAAACGTATCAAAAAACACAGTATTCTACAAGGAATTAATGGCGGAAAAATAATATGTAGTGAAGTTGCAACCACAGATCTCGAAATTGCAAATTATAAGTTCAGACACACGTTCAAAATTGTTCAATCGTTTTACAGCCCGTCAACCCTCCTTGGTACCGATTTATTTGATAAGCATATGTTTCAGTTATCACCTACTGATAGGTCGTTAACATTAATAACGTCAACAAACAGATTACAAGGGGCCCGGCGTCGATCCGCGCATCTTACATATCAAATGTCAGATGCGAGATTTTCACAAATCAAAATCCCGGCCCGCCTACTTTTGTGACAACACAATACGTGACGTTAAATCCAAGATCTCGAAAATACGTGCTTATCTCATTATTCAATATGTGTACAAGTTCCAAATTACTTCTTTCCCAGCCAAATACTGACATTTTGAATTTGAAACAACGTGAGACACCTACTGGGATTTTCACTCCCAATCAAATTCGTGTAGTCCTTCAGAATAATAGCAATAGGAGAGTTCGTTTGCCCAAATGTTCCAAAATTGGACTAGCACTCCCTTGCGAAGTGGTGACAGCCGTGACGTCTCCCACTTAAGTGGACGATCCTCCACACTCCCCTGCAGTCTCTTTTCGCCGCCCTGACTGAATGTCAAAGTTAACCACTAGACAAAAAGAGAAAATCCAGCAGCGCATAAAAACGCATCCGCAGTATTTTGATCCGAACCAGGTGAAAATTAACTCAAATTTGACAGACCAATAAATACAGGAAATTTTAGACTTAGTTTTAGAGTATAGTGACTGTTTCTCGTGGACCGACGATTGTTATGGTATAACGCATTTAGTGGAACACTAAATAGTCACAACTGACTCAGACCCGGTCTATGTCCGCCCTTTCCCTCTCCCTTGGGGGAGTGGGTGTCCCAAGTATCCATCAGTCGGGAGTGCAAGTGATTTCGACGCCAAGTCATTTGACTTCGCCTCGATTTCCAGCTTGCTGACAAGGGTGATGAGGGTAGGACCCGGACCTTGTTGGCTCCTCAGAACGAAGACGGAGAAGTGTGGGCATTTACGTCTTTAATTCTCCATGGCTCCACCACATCCTAAAAATAAGTCGCCTTCGCCGAAAGAAAAGCAGAGAAAGAAGAGACATAATGAAGAGAAAGTCACTGATGTAAGTAAGAAGGCGCATACAGCTAATAAATCTACCAGTGATAAGGAAGAGAAACTAGAAGTAAAGGAACAGACAAGTATCGTACCAACTATCACACGATATCTTGTAATTAAAGTAAAGAACGAAACAGACAATCCAGGTGGTTTGAAGAAGATATCCCCTTTCATTATGTTGCAGGAGAGCTACACACTGTTAAAAAGCTTCGGGGTGGCACCTTATTAGTGGAGACATCTACTGGCGAACAGACAAATAATCTCCTGAAGATGACATCAATTGGAACTCTTGAAGCTGTAGTTGAGCCACACCGCCAACTGAATTTTACACAGGGCGTAATAACTTGTTGGGATCTTCAAGATGTTCCTGAAGAGGATATTAAAAGAGAACTCGCCAGTCAAGGCGTAGTCAATGTTAAGCTCATCAACAGCAGAAAGACTGGGTAACTCAAACCCACAGGATCATTAATTTTGACATTTGCCATGCCTCAGCTTCCTAAGGATGTGAAGGCAGCTTTCTATCGCTTGCCTGTCCGTCCTTATATACCAAGTCCGCTCCGCTGTTTTAAATGTCAACATTATGGACACACTAGCACGTCATGTAACGTGACCTCTGCTGTATGTGCAATTTGCAGAACCAGTAGCCATGGTGCGGATCCTTGTAAGTCACTGTGTGTAACTATTACAGTACTATTACAGTAGGCCTGTATAAATGACATATGGCTGAAAGGAAAACTAGAAATAAGGCAAAAGTTTTATCTCATGAAAGTAATTGTTGTAACTACCACCAGAAACGAGAGAAGTGCACGTAAAAGCCACAAACGCACTATTTTCGTAGAACTTTTGAATATAGATGGATGTTCTTTATAAGATAGATGAAAGATATATATCTCGTTTGAAAGGAAATTTTACTACTAAAAGCTTTTGTAACAGATGCCATCACACTACGTGAAACGTACAGAGGCACAGAACTGAACATGTGATGTAATGTTACTTACGGCAGCCATATTGGAATGGCCGCCATTTTCAAGGTGCTCCCCTGCTCAGATTTGGTCCGATTTTGAATGTTATACAGCATACAGGATTTGCCTCAAAATAATTTAAATCGCTTCTGTTGTAATTTGTTTCAGGTTCGACTCCTTTTTTCTCTTGTATTAACACTACTAGTAAATAATATAAGCAGTGAAATTATAAAAAAGTGAATTTTGAGTATCTAACCACGAATGATATTCACAGTTGGAGTTACTGGTCTCTCATCAGGTGCCTCCCCGGGTGGCGAATAGGAGAATGCCGACAAGATATGGTGGGTACTGGAAATATTTCGGGGTGGAACAAAACCAGTATGCTACCTCGCAGTTACTAGAGGAATCTACAAATACTGGGGGAAGATAACCCGAACAAAAATACCATGGAAGCAGCTTTGCCATTACCACCCTGAAATGACATCGGCAAGGCTTAGAGATTAACAGAAGATGACATCTTAAATGTCTGTCTTTACTGCGAGGTCGTATAGCTGGGAATTTTACACCGCTAAATTATGTCAAGAAATAGTAACAGATGGACTCTCCTGGGATAAAATATAACCTGGGAGTTAAACTAGTCACTTATTCGAATCTCCGGGAGCGGTTGCTTCAGCGGGCTCCAAGAACAGGATTAAGAAAAGCTTTAGAGTGGGAACGTGGGATATACGAACTTTATACAAAACAGGCGCTCTTCAGGTGGTGGTATGCGAGAACGAGAAACATGGGCTGACAATATTAGCAATACAAAAAGTATGGTGGGAGGGTCAAGATAACATCATACACAGCAAAAACACGTTTTGCTACGGGGAAACGCAGTCTCAAAATTTCGCAACAGGATTCTTCATTAAGAACAGTAACCTTAAAACGGTTCAGACTATTGAGTTGGTAAATAAAAGACTTTTGTACGTTACGATACTTACTCGATGTTGCAGCTCGATTTTAATAAATATGCACATTCCGACCGAGAAGGCTGATGGATGATAACGTCAAAAATATTTTTTTGCGGGAGCTAGAAAGTTGTTTGACTGATTAGCGAAGTATAATACGAAAATTGTGTTGGATTTTTTCAACGCTAAAGTAGGTAGGGAGGAAAAATATAGGTCTACTGTAGGCAAATACAGCCTTCTCGATATCAGCAACAAGAATGGAGAAAGGCTTATAGCTTTTGCGAATTCCAAAAACCTACCAGCAGTGTTGGGTTAGGTACTTGTATTTTGTACCTAGGTACAGGTACTAGGTACTGACCTTAAATTATACTTAGGTCAAGTTAGTCAATGTACCTAGGTATAGGTACAGGTACTGATAATAGTACCTAAGGTACTTTCTTAGGTACTTTTTTTAGTTACTTGACCCGGTAATTGCTAAACAGGACTGGAAATGATATCAAAACCTAAGAGGATGCTGATCGAGTGGAATATCACTCTTGTATCGTAATATGTAATAATAACAATACACAGTTATTATTAATCAGGATAGATTCATTTAAAGTGTGCTGTGTCATCTAATCCTTGTTAAAATACGGATATTTTGATACAACATCTATATATTAATGTCTATATCTATATCTATATATATATATATATATATATATATATATATATATATATATATATTAATGAAAAGAAAGGAAGGAGTCAGAAAATGTTGGATTTCAAATACTAAATTGATAAATGATTAATAAAAATATCTTCAGCGTAAGTAAATCTTTCACCATGCTTTAAATTTATATTATTTACGTATTTTTTTCGAAAGGTTATTCGGTGCTGAGAATGAGCAGCGCCCATTTGCTTCTTGATACAGGGTGGAAACGTAATGCAGCGACACATTTCGGGGGATGATAGTACATAAAATAATAAGGAAAACATCTTAATCTTCTGGGTCGAAAATTTAGGAGATACAGAAAAATGGACTGTAGAGGTTCAAATAAACTTTGGTAAACTTTATTTACATATGGGTCAGTTTAGTAACTTTGGACTTCGGCCCGTCACGATTTGCCTTTAGCTGTTAAAACCTACACCCATGCGTCTGCTGGGACTCGGACCTGGGACCTTCGAGCCGATGGCCTATCTCCGCAGATCGATCGACAGAGGCTTAAATATCCAATACAACTAACGTTAGAGCTGATACGGCATACTATCGTAAAAGACTTCAAAACTGCTCCATCTAAATTTGCAAATTTCAAAATTATGCATTGGGTGAACAAGGGATTTCTCAGAGGAAGTAGGTGATTCCCAGATATTCTCTGAAGAAAAATTGCAAACGAATTATTGTTACCCGCTGAGAAGACATTCCATTTATGCTCATTTCGACCCCCTATAACTAACTAAATAAATAACTCTATGGTTTACGGAACTTGCAAATTCATCGCCGCAGTAACAAATGTTCGCCATTGAATTATATCCTGGGCAACATCAAGCCAGTTATCATCACGAACACCTACTTCTCGAAGATCTCTTCCAATATTGTCCTCCTAACGACGTCTCGGTCTTTTCAACGGCCACTCTCCATCGGCCTTCCAACCAGAGTAGAATATAACCTTCGTTTTTTTTTTATCCAAACTACCTTAGTCGTAGCGATTTCATTATATTTACAACATTTGGAGAATAGTACAATCCGCGGACGCAGTCTCCTCTATTCTCCAGTTATCTCGTCCCGTTTTGGCCCGGATATCTTTCTGAAAACCTTTTCAAATACACGTAATTTATGTTCATCTGCTAAGGTCATACTTCAACTTTGGAAACAGTAAAGTATTACCGGCAGAATAACCGTTCTGTATATTTTCAATTTTAATTTCCTTCATATTAATCGCGAGGTAAAACGTTTTAGGGCTCAGTAGAAACATGCGTTCCCCGATACTAAGCGACTTTTTATTTCTTCCATGACCTCATTTTTGCTTGTTACGTGCGCCTCCAAGTATTTAAATTCGTTTACTTTCTCTATGACCTTATCCCTAATTATTATGTTTTATTTCCTTCATTTCCTGTGTTTCGGCTTGCTATCATGTGTTTTGTTTTATCTGTGGTTACCTGTAGACCTATCTCATCGTAAACTTCTACTAATACATCGGTGTTTCTCTGCATAGTGCATCTATATCGTCCCCTATTAAACCTATATCACAAACGTATACGATCCGTTGAATCAAACCATTCAATGTTAGTCCCTTTTTGCTCTCTTTTATTTTTAAAACCTCATATTCTAACGCAAGATTAAACAGTAGTGGTGATATGGCATCGCCTTATTTCATACCTTTGCGAGCCTTAAAACTATCTGACATATTATTACGTATCCACACTCTTCTTATGGGGTCGCTGAGACACATTTTCACTAGTTGAACAAGTTTTTTGGAAATTCCGAATTGTGCCAAGATATTGTATAACTTCCCTTTCGATAGAATCATATGCTTTCTTAAAATCAATGAGCAGCTGGTAAACAGTCCCATTGTATTCCCACTTCTTCTCCAAAATTTATCTCAAGGCGAAAATCTGATCCAACGTGGATCTATTTTTTTTAATCCACATTGGTGATCTCAAATTATTTCATACACTTAGGCGTGTTAACAGAATAATACTTAATACTTTGTAACAGGTTGGAAGTAACTAGATTCCGCTGTAATTATTTCAGTCCGATTTATCGCCTTATTTGTAAATCAGAACTATTATTGAGGTTTTCCATTCCTTTGAAAGCTACCTCCTTTCTCCATATAGCACTTACCAATTTATATACTTTTCGACCCACCTTTACTTCAGAAAATTTCTGAAAATCTTTACTTCTTTTGGGGAATTCACTCGATGCTCGAATATGTATTTTTAATAGATCTGGTTTGAAGTCTTTGATGATAGATATCTTGCCGCATCAGCTCTACCATTAATGATGTTGGAAATTTGAAGGTGTAAAGCACATCTCTCACTGTTCCGGCAGCATATAGAACCGAAACACGGCGGAATTTCCACCCTCGATGATCCGAACTTCTTTTCTTATATTTTAGTTACTATTATCTCTTAAAGTTTGCCAACGCATTATATTACCAATTTATATAAAGTTTTCAGTGTGTCATAATTTTTGTTTTCTCGCTCGTTGTACCAACTTAATGAGAAGAATCAGGATTCTTTCTTTCTCAATATTTTGTATATGAGACGAAGATAATGAGAATATCTTATTGAGTTTGCAAGAATCCATGATTGTTTCTTTTTGAAACCCAAAGGTGTACTCCCTATTGTTATGAATAGTACATTTAAAATTAGATTTTTGTAGCATTTCAAATGGGTACGTTACTTCTGTGAGTGAAATTACATAACGCAGTAATTTGATCGCAATATTTGGAAGTGGATGGTGCGATTTTCGGATGGTTGTTGTTATATCAAATGAAGATGTGGGTTTTCTAGGATAACCTTGTGCTGTGGTACATTTAGTTCTAGTTCCGAATATCATCTGTTGTAGCTTGGAAGCTGAGTTCGCACCTACTTGTTTGTGCTCTTTTACGTACTATATAATAAAGATTGCAGATAATTATTAAAAATCTGTTGTCTAAGAGGCGAGAGAGAATATAAATAATTATAAAGGGAGACATATCTAATACACGTTGGTAATACGTGGAATTCGGAACTCCTTATTTCAAATCTAAGATGTGTGTTTTCTATTAATGATCAAACTAAAATAAATAATTCGGATGGAAATATAGCATCCGTTAAATTCTTTATTTTATTGTTTCAATACTTTTGTGGAACGAGGAGACGGAATCCCCACGCAATTGAACTGTTTCCACTCCCTGTTCCTAGTATAAAATTTTATTTCCTCCCTTCAAGATTTTTTAAATCTAGATAAACTTCTGAAGCAAGATATGCGAAAACGTATTTGAATTCATTTTCGGCTTTTAGATATCGATGACTCATGCTGGGATAGAGTAGGGGAAAGCATGCAGGAATGAATCGACTAGGGTCTAGGTTGAAGGTAAAGGATCAAGGCCAGTCAATCTAATATTACAGGTTTAGATTTCAGTAATATTGCAAACGAAGATCCAGTGAGCAAGAACATATGTTTTAATTAATCACCTGCATATGTGTCAATTGTTTAAAGATGTAAGCTGAGTTATGAATAAGGAGCCGTATTTCAGTATCGCAAGGATATTCAAGTTTACGTGTTCTCATGCAAATCTAAAAAAAGATATCGACTATTGCAAACGCTTCAATATTGCACCTGACAGCTGTAACAAGTGATGCAGAAGGTGAATAATGGAATTTAACCAGGATCGAAGTCTTGGAATTCCAAATCAATATACACGTGTTCGTTTCCACATAGTAGGAGAAAAAGCGCCACTTGTCATGATTCGGGATTCTACAAAATATATACGTGCGTCAGGCAAGACTCACTTTCAGTGGAAACTCAGAAGACTCAGAGATTACTCAGAGACCAAAGTGACAGTTCAGTCGAAGTTTCAGTCAGTTATTCAAAGATAGTTTTACTTCTAAAAGACTAAATTCTAATATTTCTTCAATCAGGATTTCTATCATGAATGTACAGGTTCTAGCGCCGCTCACGACAGCCATTCCAGCTACTTCAATCTTGAAGAGAATTTTTTTTATTCAAAAAACATTACAGTGAAGCGCATAAGACTAAGTGGAGTGATCGCTTCTATATCGAACGTTATTCAGTGTACAGAAACGAGCTTCAGATTGAAACGTCAGTGAAAACAGCTAGACCAGAATTCCAAAGACAGATGAGTTGGAGATGTTTGCGTGGTATACGTTCTGTGCTTCGTATATTCATGTGTCGGATCATGAAGTTGAATTATGCTTATATAATATACGTTTAATTTCTATGCATGTATTAGGAAAGATTAAATCGATTTAACAGCGCTTTCCTTACTCAGTAACTACGTAGCAACAGAAAGAATATCAGAATTTGTATCTATCACTCCTACATTTAGTACCCTATCAGCTACGTTAAATCTTCTCACCCCTTACATTTAAACAACCATTATTGCTAACAGCAGACCTACGTCTCGTACTCCTGGGAGTATGGTGGCATTAAATGTACCAGAAGTCGCCATCTTAAGGAAACTTTTCAACTTGTTGTAGTGTACTGAGTTCGGTAATTTTATTCTGATTCTCTTGCTACGTGTATAAGATACACCGAACATGTCTCTGCTATCTATGTAGTTTAGAGCTACTGAACCAGTTTGGAGAAAAATAATTTTGGAACATCTTGAATTGCATTAGTGGTCTCCACTTTAAAATCAGACTGCACCTGTGGTCACAAGATATATGCACTAGTAGTCTCCACTCAAACGAAACTGGATTTTTCATTACGAAAACAGATTTTTGTTACAATTAGGAATAAATTTCGAAAAGAAATTCCTTTTGCATATTTAAAATCACCATTTGATAAAACAATAAACGATACTTTGACTATTTACATAACAAAACAAAAAAGCATTACATTATTTTACTCATTTATAGGTGCAACTTCCGGTTCGCTACAGAAAGTCTTCTATGATGTCTAAGGCGATGTTGACTTCATCGCTACTAGATGACAGACATGCGCACACAACCTCTCACACACAAAAACACCCCATGGTGGATCCAGAGAGCGTGGGCATGGGCGCCTTAACCAAGGAAAAAAAATATGTTTTTTTTTTAAATTATTGTATTATTTCAATAATTTGTCTCATAAAAGTTTCTAATTGCTTCCGAACAAATCAAATTTATCTAAAAATATTATTTTTGTGGACAACCGGTCAAATCCGTGATGAAGCTTATAAGCCATAAAAGGGGAAATATAATACATTTATACTTAAGCTCTTGTATATATATCTTGGATTATCCTTACATATTCCTCTGGCACTCTTTTCTCCCTCAAGCATCTCCATACTTCCTGACGTGGTACTCTGTCGTAGGCCTTCTCCAAACAAATGGAGACTATATGCAATCCTTTTTGCTTTTCTTGGTGCTTTTCCATAGTTTGTCTTAATATAAATGTTGCATCCGTTGCACTTTTTCCTGGCATAAATTCCAAATTGTTCTTCTCCTATTGGTGTTTCTTCTTTTAATCTTCCTTGTATAATTTTCTCCCAAATCTTCATCGTGTGTGACATT
>JAGDQP010052569.1:0-13755 GCA_022664845.1 Lepisma saccharinum | reverse complement strand
TGATAAATTTCGTGAAAAATAAATAATAAATAAATAAATAGTTTTGTATTGCTCCTTGACGTCCTCCCCGTCATTGCCCCCTCTGTATTCATCATTGCCCCCTCTAAGTAACCGGGCTGGCTACGGGCCTGTATTATGCCTTGCTTAAGGCCGCTTTAGACGGTACAATTTCTCGTACGATCTCTCGTATGAAAGAATGTATACAATCCATAGTACGAGATTTTTCGTACGATAAATCATACAATATTGTATAGTGTTTTACACGGTACAATTTTGGATACGATGGGATAATGATCAAACTGCTGGAGTTTATAGTTGTGATACCTCAGGCTTTTAGGGTAATTATGCCACATATATTTGTGAAAGTATAGCCCATTTAAAAAATAGAAAATAATTAAAATATTGATAACAATTAATCTTGACGCAACAGAAATTCAGATAATTGTAATGTCAAATTCTTCTACCAAGAGAATCTAACTTCTACTAGGTTTCAGTGGTAACGAAATTGCCGTAGTTTTACTTCTGTACTTCGATAAAGATATTTCAATGCGGACACACAAAAAACGTTGAAAATTTTGCCGTCTTCGGTGATAAGTTCGGAGCCATATATGTTTTGTTTTTACAATATTCCTGAGTTAACAAGATTTGTGACTTTACACAGCACTTCAAAAGTATATACATCGCGATATATTAACTCCTATTTATACATATGGGGGCAATTAGTAACACTGCGGTATAACTACTTCTATCACAGAGCACTGGAAACGCCTCAAAATGCTACGTTTTACGTTCCTATAAGCATGAAATACTTGCAAAATACAAAAATCAGGAGTAAAAAGATTTTATATGATTTATAGCCTCATTTCACACAAGGTATATAGGTGTGAACAGGGTGGGTCAGCTGTCTTAACCCTTGAATAAAAATTAGTTCGTTCGATTAATTACCTAGCTCATGCATTGACTTGCACAGTTCTGGGTTGACGTCGACACTCTACTTACATTATATCTACTTCTGTAATTACTGTTCAATGTACTCAATTATTTCGAAAAAAAAAAACCCATATGGCAACCAAAATAATTGGGGAGAAATATGATTGCAAAGATACCGGTATCCTCTACATTATTTCCCTTCATACCTATCATGATTGCAGCAAATTCGGTACTCTACGCACAAGAAAAACAATGAAAATCACCTTAACTGCATTGCACACTATATATTAAAAGCAGTAGCTATTAGATCACATCAGAACTTTATCTTTATATTTTTAAACATATTTCTCACGTATTTAGTACCTTTTATGGTTATAAGAATATAAAGCGTAGCATTTTGAGGTATTGCCAGTCCTCTATAGCAGAAGTAGCTGTACTGCAGTATCACGGACCTCTTTACGCTTCCCTTAAAAACATTGTTTTATATCTTTATACCTGTAATAGTTTATTATGCCATTATGTATGTTAATTTCTGCATCAAGTAATAACATTAATATGTTCTCTTTGTGTCATAATCCATAACCAAACAGCCGAATAGGAAAGGACGTTATATTGCCAGTAGGGGCGCTGTCATAGATTGTACGAAAAATCTGCTGAAAAATAGGACCGTTTCTATTTAGAGAACACATCGGAGATAGCATGAAAAATCGTACGATCTGCGCTTTACACGATCAAAGAATGTAACCGATGGGATTGCACACGAGGGATCGTACGAGAAATTGGATCGTCTAAAGTGACCTTTACATTATTTACATCTTACCAAAGTTAACCCGAGTTTATTTCAGTAATGTTAACGGTAGTTACCGTTAACGCGGCTTTCAAATTTAACTAGTGTTAACTTACGACGGTTATGTTGTAACGTTAGTAAGAAAGGGCTGTCTAAACGCAAGTTAGTTATTAGGCATGAATCACTTCGTGAGTTTATTTCTTTCTTTAACGAAATATATAGCATAATAGTGACGCGTATCACTTTTAAAATATAAAAGAATGATGGCAGAACTAATGTACAAAATGTGTCGCTACAATCAATTCATTTGCCTTCATTTTTTAAAAATTTAATCCGTTCCCGTGTAACAAGCAGATTCTTTACTCCTGTTTCTTTACAGACAATGGTAGAACAAGCACGATAACCAAGTTAAGTTCGGTAGTTTGAACGCAAGTTAGTTTTACTCATAATTCTTACCATCGTAAAATTTTAGTAATCTAAACAAGGCATAGGAATTTTGCATCATTTGAGGGGCATCTATTTAACACCTCTGCACAATCTATTGATTGAAATATGGTAACAACTTAGAAGACTTAGAAGACAAAGTTAATTTTCTGCAAAACTCCTTAATAGGTCTTATGGATATACATGCGCCTGTTAAAACTGTAAAAATTAATCAGCATAAACTTCCATTCATTTCAAGTAATACTAAATTGCTAATGAAACTACGCGATGGCGCAATCCGTAAATTCAAACGAACCAGACTACAAACTCATTGGGAAGAATATAAAGGGTTACGTAATTTCACAACATCAGTTATTCGGCAAGAAAAAAGGCATATGTTTCATACCGCATTAACACTGGGAAAAATAATAGAGATAATAAAAAACGTTGAATGAACTTGGAATAGGAAATAAATCCTCTTAATCTATCCTGAAGGAATTTAACGACGTGGATATTCCAAATAATCATTTTGTGTTAGCAACCAATGCTCTTGTGCCCAAAGCTGATCTTTGTCTGCAGATCGCTTATATTGTATATTCTACTAATTTAGCTGAGAAAGTTAAAGACGATTTTTTCCTATTCCGCGTTAATGAGAACGATATACAGAAGGCTATATACAGTATTAAATCAAATGCGGCAGGATATGACGAAATAACAACTAAAATGCTGAAACTCTCATTGTCGTTCATATTGTCACCACTGGCACATATTAACTTCTCTCTTAGTACAGGCTATTTTCCTAATGTATGGAAGCAAACTAAGGTGCTGCCACTGCCAAAAAACTACTGTCACATCACTTAACGAGCTACGGCCAACATATATAGTACCGGTATTATCAAAAGTAACTGAAAAAAATCTTTTCCAACAACTCAATACTTTTATTCGCAATGAAGGTATTTTACCTTCGGTTCAGTCAGGTTTCCGAGGTTCTCATAGTACAACAACTGCTGTTTTAGAAGTCACCGATGAAATATTAAATGCGTTGATTGATTCGTTTGTAGTAATTTTGGTTCTTTTAGAACTAACAAAAGCATTCGAGTTAGCTGAACATGATCTTCTTCTTGCTAAAATGAAGCACTACAATTCTGTTACTAAAAGTATCGGTTGGTTCAAATCATACTTACAAGGTAGAGAACAACGTGTAACATTAAAATTTCTGAGCCTTGGTTTTTGGAAAGAGGCGTTACTCAAGGATTAATATTAGGGTGAATTTTGTTTTCTCTGTATGTTTCAGATTTAGTCCCAGTTGTTAAAAATTCCGAAGTTCACTGTTACGCTGATGACACGCATATATTTATTAAATCCTCACCAGGAAATATGAAGCGAACAATAGATCTCCTTAATGAATAACTTCACAATGTACAAAAATGGTTTAGTGAAAACGGGTTAGTTATTAATCCATCAAAATATACCTACACAGTTATAGGGATAGCTACCCAACTTCAGAAACTGAAATCATCGGAATTAAACATAAAATTAAGCATACCATCCGATATTCATCTAGTATTAACAATCTTGGATTATTAATGGACACAAATGATATGTGACTGCAAACCATATGTAACTAACGTATGCTCACGTACACTTAACACGCCTATATAGATCACGTGACTTGCTCAAGGCAAAAACAAAATTGTATCTAACACAAACACTAATTGTGCCCTTGTTTGATTACGGTCATGTTCTTCCCTTCAAATCGACAAAGTAAGATCTATTTAAAAAAATTCAAAATTCCTGTATTCGTTTTGCTTTCAACCGTCGTAAATTTGATCATATTCTCCCTATATTAAAGGAGAATAACATTTTGACATTGTATCGAAGAAGGTTCTTTAGTTTCTACTGCACAATTTACAACATTATTCACAAGAAATCACCCGTTTATTTCCATAGAAAACTTATCTCTACGTCTATCTTTTATCCATTACCACTTTACATGTAATAGGTCAACATATGATATTCCAAGATACAGACACGCAAACAACTCGATCCTTTTCTGCATCAGCTGCGAGAGCCTGGAATTCTTTGTCCAATACAATTACATGTTGTAACAACTCTCCCTTGGCAGTCACTCCTGCCATTATAAGCCACCAGTCATTTCCGGTTTGAAAAATATATTCTCTCACTGAAAACACCCAGCAACCCACTATAACAAGAGTAACCGACAAAACGAGCTGAAACAGAGGGGAGGATCCTCGATGGAACCCCACAATTAAAGCGTTACTGAAGGTTAAGTAAGAAAGTTGTATAGTAAGTTCAGAAACAAATCTAGAAATCCTTTTTCATAAAAAGTATAATGTGAACGATTAGTTTGTAAAATTCACAGCAAATTACAATCTCAGTACAAAGGTGACCTATCGCTTTATAGGTAATAATCATATACAACGAATCGATTGAACAAATCGTAGAACTCATAACATATTCCAATATATTCAATTAATACACTATGATATGAATATATAATTAATACATAAATAATTACGCTCAAATTCCTGATAAACAGTGTATCCAACTTTTTCACCCAAATTATGATTTGGATTCCTTTCTTCCCCTCTTGTGGTTTTCAGAATTTCACGCCATAAATCCACGATCCGGAAATAGGAATCTACTTTTAAATCGCTGAAGAAAACGTTTACCAAATATGAAAACAATCGCACGTATATACTAGGAGATACGAGGTACTGGTCACGAACCCTACTCCCGCCTATCAACCCGAACACGTGGTTACGATGAAAGGTGAAATTTGGAATATTCAAATAATTCCTTCTGATATCAACATAAGATAGTTCAAATAGATAATTGCAAAACTTTAACAACAATATTATCGCGACGTACAATACGATGGCAATAGATTCACAGGATACCAAATTCTCGACGTTAGGAAGGAATCTATATTCAAGTTCATCCACACACGATTTCCTTAACACCAATTGAAGCAATAGATTTCCCGACGAATACTTACTACATATAAAACATACTTCATTCAAAGAAACTATCTCACTCATACACGAAAAAGACCCATAATCCGACGAAACTGAAACTGGTGAAAATTCAGACTTACCAAAATATACGCGAAATTGAAGATTCTCAGGAATAATTAACAACGAATACGATCTCGAAATACGACGATCTAGAAACTCCACAAGGATGGCAATCAGGAATTCATAGATACTTGTAGACTTCATAAATGTAGATACGCTGTACTCTATTACGTAATCACTATCTATTTTCTATCTCAATATCGAACAGACCAATTATCTAGTTGTTTCCCTTGATGGTATTCACAAGCAAGTATAAGGACTCGTGGTCACTCATGTCGACATGTACAATTGCTAGTTACATTTTTTGCCGTTAGGCGGCTCTGTCATACATCAGTGTTTCAACTCAGGTTTCGTACATCTTCACAAAATATAAAACAAAAGTCACTAAAACAATAATAAAAATAACTAGAACACTTTCTGGAGGAATAAAGGATAGCGTAACTACAAAATGTTCGCTACACAATTAACCCCCCGACAGACGACGCACAAATGATATCAAAATTACACTCTCTCAAACATCTCATCATTAACGATAAACTACAGAAAGAATCATTTGAGTTAGAACCTCCTCTTACAATCCTCACTCATCCAGCAGATTCATCCAACCTAGCACCCTGTCACTCGTACTATACTCCTAGACCAAATCACCCACATTCAGAAGAAAGGACACCACAAAGAAGAAATCCACACACTTTCACTCAGATACTCATCAATTCATACATGATTACAAGTTTCGGCCAACTCAAAGATAAAATCCCCAATTCATCACCTGAAAAATAAATTGAAAGCAAAAACACTCGAATCTGGAAAATACACTGAAACTTACCAAACCTCATACACACTAAGTATATATATATATATATAATCATCATCAAGTTATACATAAAATAAATACAGTACATGTTTTTTATTTTCTTCAGAAAAAATCCATAAACTCGTTCAAGCTTGATTACAATTGTTCCAGTATAGTTGATGACCGTGGAGCTCCATTTGGACATGTTCTAGTCTGATTCAAAGCAGCATACGCAGATGCTGTTACAAAATTTTTCAATACATTTTCATCACAGAAAAAAGAAGACTGCAGGTACCTGCGAAGATAAAAAAATACGAAACAGAATCATGCTCACCAAAAACAAATTACATAATTAAAAAAAATTAATAAATAATAAATAAATACAACCATACATCTACAAACTTGACTTACGTATTACCACCTCGCCTCTCTCTATACTTCTTTGTCTGGTCAACGTGTACTCTTCGCTTCTCAATGTACCACAAAACTATTCTGTGTGAGAAATCGATCTATGACGAACGGACCATCATATTGGAAGGCAATGGAAGGAGTAAACTTGTCTTTCAAACTGGTTTTCATTTGCCTCTTAACTAGTACCTTATCGTTTACTTGGTACTCTACCGGTATTCGGTTCGCGTCATAGGCCTTCTTACGTTTACTCCAAGCTACTTCCATGTTCTTAATAGCTTTACTCCAAATCTCTGGATCTTGATTCTCTTTCTTTACGACATCGATTTCCCACAGAATATCTAATGGATCGTTAACAGAATATTTGTACTCTAAGTCAAACGCTGAGTAGTTAGTCTGAGAAGATACTGCATTATTGATTGACAATTCAATTGATGGCAAATATTTGCACCAAGTATTTTGGGCTTGATTACAGTACACTCTCAACCCTTGTCGAAATAATGACACATACCTTTCACTAAGGTTACTCTTAGCCTGGAATGGAGAAATACGAATATCTCTGATACCTAATTAAAACAAAAAATCCTTAAATAGACCAGACGTAAAGATTGAGGCGTTATCTCGCGAAATACACGAAGGGTAACCTCTACGTGTCATTAACTTGAATAATTTGTCAATCACAATTTAACTTGAAAGAGCTCGCATAGGTTCTAAGTAAGTTCTTCGAGAAAATCCATCTACGATTATGAGACGATACTTATGGTTTTTGGATGACCTTGGTAATGGGCCAATGGTATCGATATACCAGATCCCGTTAACTTCCGTCTCAAACTTTGAGATCAATAGACCTTGCCGTCTTTCATTAGACCTTTTTGACAGCTGACAGATTTGACAGGTGGACACGAAATCGCTGATATGTTGCGTCATATTTCTCCAGGTGTACCTTGAACCTATGCTTCTCAATGTTCTTAAATATCCTTGGTGATTAGATACATCTGAATCATGATAAAACTATATAATACTCTTGACCAATTCTAAAGGTAAACAAATTTTTAATGGGTTGACATGAGCTCGAGTTTGCTTACACAGAATACCCCTAACTAACCTATATTCTGGTACCGCAATGTTATTCTCTAAATCCCTAACGATCTTAGATAACTCCGTATCCTTCCGCTGGTGCTCCTGCAAAGACACTCTAGCCCAGGGAAGAGACCACATATTAATCAAAACTAAATTCTCCTTCTTATGCTCTAAGTCAACTTTGCTACCTTCAACATCATATTCAATAGGATTATTCATCCTAGAGATAAAATCAGCACACACATTCTTAGTACTAGGTACATACTTAATATCGAAATTAAATGCGAGCAGCCTTTCCAAAAGAGTACCATGTCGTTTCAATCTTTTGGAATTCCGCAAGCTCCACACTAATGATAGATTGTCAACATACAGTTCAAATTTGTTGAATAGATAATACTTGTACCGTTCCAATATTTCAACTGCGGCGCGAAGTTCGAGAATGTATATTGATTGGTTAAGATCTGATTCTTTCAATCGTCTCGAAAAATATCCCAATGGACGAAAATCACCTTGCTCGTCTCTCTGTCCAATGCACCCAGCAAGACTCCATTCTGACGAATCAGAATACACAATAAATGGTTTTGAATAGTCTGGTAACCTCAAAATAGTGTGGGTTCTGAACAACTCCTTGATTTGCGCTAAAGCCGGCGCACAGTTTCGATCCCACACAAATCTCTTCTTGGGGCTCCGGAGTGCACAAAGGGGTGCGATCAATTCCTGGTACCCGGGAATGTACTTCGAAACAACTGTAGTTTCCCCAATAAACGCATTAATCCCATTCTAGTCTTGGGGGACGGAATATCCATAATAGCTTGGAGCCGTTCTTCATCTGTTTCCATATTCCCGTTTTCTATTTGGAATCCAAGATATTTAATCCTTCGTTGCAAAAACACTGACTTCCGCTGATTGAGGGTCACTCCCCTCCCCCTTCAAAATATCCAATACCTTCTTCAACCTGACCTTATGTTCCTCGATTGTCCTAGATACGATGAGAATATCGTCAAAAAAGAAAGTCACTCCTTCATTATGCAAATGATAGAACATGTCATACATAATCTCGGTAAGAGCAAAAGATCCTGAGATTAAACCAAACGGACAATAACAATATTGATAAAGTCCTCTATGAGTAAGGAAGGCAGTGTACGGACGTGACTTTTCAGTTAACTTTATTTGCAAATAGGCCTGCGTAACATCCAAAACGCTGTAAATGGAACCTTCACTTAAATAGGACAACACATCCTCCATGTTAGAATAGGCTGCACAGTATGCATAACTCGATTGTTCACTTGAGAGAAGTTAATCACGGGCCTGATTTTAGATTTGTTCTTTACTAAAAAACAAGGAGACGCCCAACTACTCTGACTCTTCTCCACACGACCATGCTTGATCCAATCATCCAAAATAGGGTGAAAAGCATTCCTATCCGCTCGTGTCATCGGATACGGTTTTAATCTCACAGGAGGTCCGTCGGTAACTTTCAAATCTAGTTCATATCCGGAAACAATTCCTGGTTTATCCGTAAATACGTCACTATAATCTTCTACTAACCTTTGAACATAGTTTTTAAGTTCAGGATTCCTCTGGGACCAAATTGGATCCGCTTCCGCAACTTTTACATTCCCATCTTCCTCATCTCCATTAACTGCACCAAACTCTTCACCATAATCCATTCCGGATGTGGACTCCATGTAGCAGCTCTCTTCTTCTTCATGGCTATGGGTACCATCCTCCATATTCATCATGGTGGTTCCTTGCGTAAAACTCGACTCCTGTCCAACTAACCAATTAACTCTGGAAACGTTCCTGAAATTAACATGACAAGCAGTAGTCTCTGTTTGCACTGATGGCACATAATCTTGCAAGTTTATGGTTACACTATATTTTCTATTGAAAAGGAAAACTTTCTTTGGGGTAGATCAACACTACACTGATTCGCTTCTTGGAAATCAATTCCAACCAGTACATCTGTGTTCAGTTTGTTAGCTATGAAGAACTTATGATATAGTTTTATTTTGCCGAAAGTAACGGGCAAAAACACACACTTGTTCAAGGTTACTTGTTGGTCTTCTACTCCAACCCCATGGAAGAATCCCTGAAGAAATTCTAATTTGTTAGTTCTCTGCATATCGTTTATTAACTTCTGCGAACAAATGGAAATGGAAGAACACGTGTCAATAGCAGCTTGGTACGTCTTCCCATATATAGACACTCTCGTAAACGCAGCTACGGGGTTTTCGCACTTCACATGGTTCGTGGTTTCATTACTACGAGATTCAGTTCTGTTCTGTTCATTGGAAACACGACCTCTTCTGTTTTCAAAGTTCGCTCCCGAATGTGCTCGCCGAGGGACATGACTCTTTTTAAACTCCATACAGTCTTTCTGCAAATGCGGTCCCATGCAAAAATAGCATTGCACCGTCTTCTTACCAAATAATTGCACCGATTTGGAAAGGAGCTTGTATTTACTTGTAGACTTTTGTACAATTTCGTACCCTAATAGCACCTCTTTCAATTCATCCAAAGTTTCAGGGAGAGAAAATTTAAACAATTCGAATCTAACACTGGGATTCATACCAGTCATTATAATATCAATACAAATATTCTCTTCCCTTCGCCCATACAAAACTGTGTAACAAACTACAATGTCGTTATAGTACTCTGATAGCGACTCATGACGACTTTGTACTCTCGTGACAAAGGCATTGTTTAAATCCCTTATACTCAAAGATGAACAACATCTACTCATTAAACGACGACATATAATTAACCAATCTGTTTCTGTAGTAATCAGATTAAGCAATTCAGAATTTAATTCACCTTTCGTCTTCCCCAAAACAGCCATGAACAAAGCTTCAACGGGAAATATTTCCTTAACATAAATTTTATACACGGCTACTAGGAAAAGAAACAAAGCATAATCTCTTTGACCATTACACATGGGTATGCTACACAAATACATTTCAAAGGCATGACTCATGGCTCTGTCTAACAACTTGTCTGAATTCGTGAACACTTTTTTCTTTCCTCGTGCTTCGAAAACTGGAGCGAAATCACGTGTTCCTGTAACACCTTGGATATATACATTTCCTCTGGTTTCTGAAATACGACCTTGACTGACATAAGCATTAGTTCTCTTTTCTCCTCTCTCTCTCTCTATCAAAGAAATCGGCACGTGACTAAAACTGGGACTGATCTGTGTATCTTGCTCGCACACATTTGTCTCAGAGATGAATTCAGTTTCTACAGCCTTATCAAACGTTCTACGAATATCTCTATACGGACTAGCATTTTCCTGTAACACCGAATCAACCTGACCTTCAAATGCGTCTCTCAGACTGCAAGCTGAATCAAATTCTTTCACAGCTGTTTCACGTGAATCGATAAAGCCATGATTTAAAACAACCTGCTCATGACGAAACCTTTCTTGTTGAGCGGCAGTAGCTAGCAGCTCTAAATTGTTACTCGCAACTAAACTTGGCTCACGAAATTCAATGTTACGATACCTCATATCATCTATTCTAACTGGCGATCGCATTAATGGTAAATAACTAATTTCTGCACTTCTATCCATAACGATGCTGATGATACAAAATATAGAAAGCAGAAAACAAAGAAATAAACTATGATACAACTTCACTTTCGTAACCTGCAAACTCGAGTTACCAAAATAAAGATTACTTCTGATATACATTCGTTGAATTACCTCTCTTACTTTTCCCCACAGTAAATCAAATAAGCTCAAGTACGTTGCTGCTATAATAAACCACTCTAGGTAATAGATTATCTGAAATCTTAATACTACGTAATCTCACCTTAGCTCTAATATACTTGCTTGTGAATATTTGTGTAACACTGCCACTATAAGCCAGCAGTCATTTCCGGTTTGAACAATATATTCTCTCACTGAAAACACCCAGCAACCCACTATAACAAGAGTAACCGACAAAACGAGCTGAAACAGAGTGGAGGATCCTCGATGGGACCCCACAATTAAAGCGTTACTGTAGGTTAAGTAAGAAAGTTGTATAGTAAGTTCAGAAACAAATCTAGAAATCCTTTTTCATAAAAAGTATAATGTGAACGATTAGTTTGTAAAATTCACAGCAAATTACAATCTCAGTACAAAGGTGAACTATCGTTTTATAGGTAATAATCATATACAACGAATCGATTGAACAAATCGTAGAACTCATAACATATTCCAATATATTCAATTAATACACTATGATATGAATATATAATTAATACATAAATAATTACGCTCAAATTCCTGATAAACAGTGTATCCAACTTTTTCACCCAAATTATGATTTGGATTCCTTTCTTCCCCTCTTGTGGTTTTCAGAATTTCACGCCATAAATCCACGATCCGGAAATAGGAATCTACTTTTAAATCGCTGAAGAAAACGTTTACCAAATATGAAAACAATCGCACGTATATACTAGGAGATACGAGGTACTGGTCACGAACCCTACTCCCGCCTATCAACCCGAACACGTGGTTACGATGAAAGGTGAAATTTGGAATATTCAAATAATTCCTTCTGATATCAACATAAGATAGATCAAATAGATAATTGCAAAACTTTAACAACAATATTATCGCGACGTACAATACGATGGCAATAGATTCACAGGATACCAAATTCTCGACGTTAGGAAGGAATCTATATTCAAGTTCATCCACACACGATTTCCTTAACACCAATTGAAGCAATAGATTTCCCGACGAATACTTACTACATATAAAACATACTTCATTCAAAGAAACTATCTCACTCATACACGAAAAAGACCCATAATCCGACGAAACTGAAACTGGTGAAAATTCAGACTTACCAAAATATACGCGAAATTGAAGATTCTCAGGAATAATTAACAACGAATACGATCTCGAAATACGACGATCTAGAAACTCCACAAGGATGGCAATCAGGAATTCATAGATACTTGTAGACTTCATAAATGTAGATACGCTGTACTCTATTACGTAATCACTATCTATTTTCTATCTCAATATCGAACAGACCAATTATCTAGTTGTTTCCCTTGATGGTATTCACAAGCAAGTATAAGGACTCGTGGTCACTCATGTCGACATGTACAATTGCTAGTTACATTTTTTGCCGTTAGGCGGCTCTGTCATACATCAGTGTTTCAACTCAGGTTTCGTACATCTTCACAAAATATAAAACAAAAGTCACTAAAACAATAATAAAAATAACTAGAACACTTTCTGGAGGAATAAAGGATAGCGTAACTACAAAATGTTCGCTACACAATTAACCCCCCGACAGACGACGCACAAATGATATCAAAATTACACTCTCTCAAACATCTCATCATTAACGATAAACTACAGAAAGAATCATTTGAGTTAGAACCTCCTCTTACAATCCTCACTCATCCAGCAGATTCATCCAACCTAGCACCCTGTCACTCGTACTATACTCCTAGACCAAATCACCCACATTCAGAAGAAAGGACACCACAAAGAAGAAATCCACACACTTTCACTCAGATACTCATCAATTCATACATGATTACAAGTTTCGGCCAACTCAAAGATAAAATCCCCAATTCATCACCTGAAAAATAAATTGAAAGCAAAAACACTCGAATCTGGAAAATACACTGAAACTTACCAAACCTCATACACACTAAGTATATATATATATATATAATCATCATCAAGTTATACATAAAATAAATACAGTACATGTTTTTTATTTTCTTCAGAAAAAATCCATAAACTCGTTCAAGCTTGATTACAATTGTTCCAGTATAGTTGATGACCGTGGAGCTCCATTTGGACATGTTCTAGTCTGATTCAAAGCAGCATACGCAGATGCTGTTACAAAATTTTTCAATACATTTTCATCACAGAAAAAAGAAGACTGCAGGTACCTGCGAAGATAAAAAAATACGAAACAGAATCATGCTCACCAAAAACAAATTACATAATTAAAAAAAATTAATAAATAATAAATAAATACAACCATACATCTACAAACTTGACTTACGTATTACCACCTCGCCTCTCTCTATACTTCTTTGTCTGGTCAACGTGTACTCTTCGCTTCTCAATGTACCACAAAACTATTCTGTGTGAGAAATCGATCTATGACGAACGGACCATCATATTGGAAGGCAATGGAAGGAGTAAACTTGTCTTTCAAACTGGTTTTCATTTGCCTCTTAACTAGTACCTTATCGTTTACTTGGTACTCTACCGG
>JAGDQP010052568.1:0-13755 GCA_022664845.1 Lepisma saccharinum | reverse complement strand
TCACGCAAAAAAGGTACAAAAAAAAAATAGTTAGAAGCTTAAAAAAAGAGGGTTGGAAGCTTAAAATATAAAGTTGAGAGAAATATTAATGTTTGAAGATGTCATTGTGAGATACCCATCGACACAGGCCGATATCGTTCCGAAAAGTCGTGTGTGTGCTCGAGAAAGTGTATGTGATGGATCTGTTCCGATCCCGTTCGAGCTGGTGGATAAACAGGGCTTCAGTGTGTATATATATTTCTTTGTTGATTATCATTTGAAACACATACTTAATAGTAAGTTTACGTCATGTAACGAAATATATCCGATGATTTCAATAAGATCAAATAGCAGTACTATTGCTGTTTCATTTCTAATCTTTACGAAGAATATGGGACACTCTCACTAACAATAAATATATCTGGAAAATCAGAATAAAACACCATTCACTTTGAGTTTCAATTAATTGGGTTTTCTTTCAGACTAACTTTCTAAGGAATGTTGGAAGAATATGATCAATTTCATCTCCCCTCCCCGCTAAGGAAACGAATGCGTGTGTGGAACACACATTAAGATTATGATGACATTGAAAGTATGTTTGTTACATATATGAAAAAAAAGAAAAAAGAAACATGATTATAATCTTTTCGGCAGAGATTAATTTTAAAATTTCTTATAATGATTTATTTTCACATAAAATGCTTGTTATGTTCAAAATTCCCCGACGATATGTTTCAACAGTAATTAGGCGCATTTCGTGTTATCATGTTTCAGTAAAGTCTTACGAATTCACACGCAATACTGAAGTTAAAACTGAAACCTTAAAAACTATGCGTAGTTGACGAGTTGCAAATAATTTTACATTAGCACAATTTTACATTAGCACATTAGCACATGAATATTTCATTGCGTATGAAGAATATCTACATCGTTTTGAAAGACGTTAATGAGGGCTTATAGTGTTAATTAATTCACGTGTTTTACATAGCAAAAGGAGAGGTTGAAAGAGAGACAAAGAGAGGGAAGGAGAGAGAGATTTCTAACACCTTCACAGTGATAAAAAGATGCCAAAAAAATCGACAAATAACCGAAACTCGCGCTTTTGCTCTCAAAATCATTGAAATAAGTAAGATTAACAGTTTAATTGATAAAAATTATATTTTGAGCGAGGAATTGCTGTTAGATCATAGGTGTTTATTATTATTATTATTATTACAAATATATATTCAAGTATAGAAAACTCAATATTGTCTACCTGTGCGTGTATATGTTCGGGTCCTGCTTCTGCAGTTTTTGGGCCAGTTACACTAAACTTTTGCATCTAATTTCTAATGACCAAGAGAAATTTACAAATATATTTTATGTCTGAGTGGGGCTCTGGGGCCCATTATTTTAAGATGGAGCTGAATGTAAAAATTGAGATATTTGAATAGTTCTTTTTTGAAATATGTTGTACACGTTGAGGCGAGAAAAAGTTTATTAGGACAGAGATGTTTAGATCTCCTGATGTTGGCTCTCAAGGCCCCATGATCTTAAAGGAGTTCCATTGTAAACCTTGTGAGATTTTTATCGCTCTTTTTCGAACTGTATTCTATATTTTACGACAAGAGTAAATGTTTACTGGTAAAAGTGGTCCGGGACGGCATTGGATTCCAGACTTCGTAATGGGACCCAAGGCCCCATAAACATGAACATGAGACAGAGAGAGACAGAGATTTAAGTAGTACCGGTACGTTCCCTTACTATTTTAGGATCTTGATAGCGAAATGTTAAAATCTATTTCTATATATGTTTGGAAAGCCCAGTTCAATCACGCAAAGAGAGTACAAATAATCTATACAAATGAATGCTTACAGCGCAGCGCCAGGCTCTAAAATCCTAGTTTTATTAATAATTTCAACAAGTACAATATTACTTTTGGGGAGATTAAATCTAAGCGAAGGACTATAATGTATACGCAAGCATACTAATAATATTTGTAAAATATGCATATTTGTAACTCATATTTACGTTAGGGAAGAAATTAATGCGTAGTTTCTGGAAAATAATTTTCACGGTAAATTGGCGTGTTAAAGACAATAAATAACTTATTATATATTTATTACGAATTGATGCATGCTGCATCGACTTCCTGACACTGCATTACTGCTTTGTCAGTTGATATATATATAGAAAGCTGAGAATCCCCAAATTCACGACCAGACCGCAACCAGTGCTCGCGCGATCTTCAAGATCATACTTTAATAGCGGCACATACATTCATTAATGCGCTTCCTAAGCCTAAATTAGCAAACTTCTGCAAAACTTTTCTCCTGTGCCCGTTTAATAGAACTTTTAGGTATCTTTGGTTTCAAAATCAGCGAGGGAAATGGTGACGAAAGTTTTTAAAACTCATATAACTTTTAAATCTACAAATCTTATAAACAAATTGTTTATCTTCGTAAAACACGTGTGTGCCGTTTTCCTTCGCATCGGGGGTAAGTTATATTGAGTCTGTTCAATCAAATCATAGTAACTTGGGAAAAAATAATTGTTAGAAATTTATTTAAAACATGTGGAAAATGCAACATTGAAATTACATTTTTGGGACACCATACTTTGCGTCGCGAAAAGTAGAAATAATAATGAATATAGGAAGTACTTTCTTTAGCAGACATATACTCCAATTTGTTGTATAGAGGATTATACACGAATAATTCAATTCGACTACCCTACTGTAAAGATGAGTTTTCGATTTTCGCTGGCATTCTTTGTACTCGATCACTGTGCAGTTGCGCTAGGAAGCCAGGCGACGCACGTCGGTATTTGGTACGCGTAGGCGAAGGCTATGTCGGGTTTGAAAAAAAAGACGAGGACTCGACGTCGGCGGGCGGGTTATGAGCGGGGTTACGCCTCAATGTCGACCCTGACGGCAGTCCTAAAAATGGCCCGACGACTCCGATAGCGGCCCGGAAAATGGCCGCGATGACTAAATGTCACTTGTGGATCGGGCCGACCTTCCCCCAACTACTAGTTTGTCGGGCCACCGTCGGGGTCGGCATTCGGCTTGCTGGCTATACCTGCTGCTTAGTCGAAACCCTAAAAATAGACAAGAAAAGAAAGCAGGTTAACCACTTGCAATACCACTTCTGTGGTTCTGCTTAGCACAAAATGATACAAGTACAATTCAACCCACTGAATCTTTAAAAAATCATGGGTTATTCGTGGAATACTCCCAAAACAAACAAAACACAAATGAACAACATTTACAAAGAATAGAACAAAACCGCTCTGTATAGGATACTTTACGCTTAGGTTTTCGTGTCCTGGAACATAAAAAACACCAAAGTCTGTTCCTTTCCCGGAACCGAACTTTGAAACATGTCAAAAAGAGGGGGCCCACTATCACCCATGTCAAACTTATTGCAGAAAAGAACTACATATTACAAAAAGAACACATATTATGAACCGCTACTGTGGACTACGCTGTTGCTTAATTACAAACACTCAAATACTACAAGTGTATAGTTAACGAACATCAAACAGAGTCCAAATAAAAAACAAAATGCAATCACAAAATAATGCAAACCACATTGGTTCAAGAGCACAAGTGCGCACCTGAAAATATTATAAAATGAAACCGAATATATTTTTTCGGGAGATGAAAATGAGCAGTAGCAAACTTTTGCAAGAAACCCACATATACTATATAGTTTTGTAATATATACTTTCTTTTTTTTTAATATACACTTGGAAGTGACTGCCAAGCTAGTATACCATCAGTGGTGTACATCAAGATTCAAACACTCGAAGCTAAACAAAGCAACGCAGTATTTCTGCAGCAAACAAAGAGATTTTACTAAAGAGGCAGTTTAATACCCAAATCGTAATAAAAATATGTACTACAAGACAAATAAGATAGGGAAAATGCCCTAAATTTTTAATTACAAGCATGGAGAAAACAAATCCTCTCCTTATAATATTTTTTCAAGGAAACTCAGCCAATGGGAATACACATACATAACGACGAAGCCCATTCATGAGGACATAATACTCACAAATATGAATTCAAAAAGAATCGGAAAGATCCAAATAACAAAGTTACGAAAGAAAACTCCTCTCTATTAATTGACATAATAGTTGGCTGTTGAGAGACAGGTGAACAAACACCACACTTCGGAATACAAAATATAGTGCCTGGAAGCTCTTAAGTTAAAGAAAAAACATAAAGGCTAGCATCTACAAACTACAAGGAGTTGAGAACTATTCATGAAACCTGAAGTCCTTTCCAGCTTGAAGTGCTACACAATGGTCTTCCACTGAATATGTCACACATACCAGCTAGTGTTGCTGACGAGACGAGATTTGTCCCGTCTCTGAAATGTCTTGTCCAGAGTGTGTCTCGTCTCGAAAATGTCTTGTCATTAGTGTGTCTCGTCTCGAAAATGTCTTGTCCAGGATGTCTCGTCTTGAAAAAATGTACACCTTACATTACGAGAGCTCTGTCCAAATTTAAAATTTTTCCTATGTACAAGTTGAAGGGAGTGCCTATTGATTTACAGGGATTCAGGTTTCGATCCCTAGGATAATAGAATAATAAGAACCCAAACTGTGTATGCGGACTGTGATGGCTCCGAGGTTCTAGGTTTCAAATCCCAATGCAATAATTCTCTCAGCCCTGTTACCTCCATTCAGAAATATTCCGAAAATTCAGAAGCGTCTCAATACTGCTGGGTGCAGGCAGCAGTAAATGTACGTTCAGAGTTAGCAGCATGTTCTGCCTCGTATCGCATCGCTAGTTAACATCTTATACAACCAATATGACCAAAAATAATCCATATCACATGGTTATGTTGATTCTGTCGAAATGGATAACAGTACTAAATTGGAAATTATAAACAAGTTATAAACAAATTCCACATATGATTTATTGCGTCACCATCAACGTTCCGCATGCGTCCCCTCTAAGAAGTGGATCGTCTCCCTGCGTTCCAGGACGAAATAAAGTAAGGGAACGCAAATTCGATTTTCCGGGAACTGGGGGACCACTGGTATGGGAACATACACAGCTCACCGAAGAAAATTACGTACTTCATTGTCACCTTAAAGCAAGGACAGGAACTGGGAGGCTATCGTTCAAAGACCCCCCCCCCCTAGGGGATAGATCTGAACAAGGGTGGGGGAGCTTTGAACATGGCTGGGGCAGTTTTGAATACATCCTTAATTTTATTACAAGATCATTTAATTTCTTAGTAAATGCTTCTAAATACAAATAAGGAAGCATAAACTGCAAAAAATAGCGGTGTTAATTGAACACAATGCGGTGTCCGAGCGTTACTACCACTGTTGTGTGATTTCGATACTGTAAAAAAAAAAAAAAAAGTCACGGCTGCAGTGAGACTTGAACGTTGGTTGCTTAGTTAGAAGTCGAGCGTCTTACCAACTTGGCTAAATCATCAGACAGAAAAGTACTAGATGCAAATGATGTTTAATGAACATCATTTGAATTAAACGACTACACTATAGATTTAAACAATGCAGGGAATCAAATATATGTTCCTGAACATCCAAAACAAACTAAGTTACTTGCACGACTTATCCCATGGTTTAATCACTTCCTGATTGTCAATTGAGAATCAGAATTCCCATTCATTGAGAATATTCTATTTCTATGAAAGCAAGCAAGATGGCGACAGCCAAACACTTGAGCAGCATTCCTGCTTTCTTATGGTAAGAACATGTCAAATGTTGCACTTGCTTTCATAGAAATGGAACATATTCTCAATTAATGCGGATTGTGATCCCTAATTGACCAATGGAAAAGTGATTAAATCATGGCATAAGTCGCGAGAGTACTTTGTTTGTGTTTGGGGTTCAGTAATATCCTTTTTATCCTCTACATTATTTCAATCTAGTGCTCTTTCCGTCTGACGATTTAGCGAAGACGGTAAGACGCTCGACTACCACCTAAACAACCCACGTTCAAATCCAGCTGCAGCCGTAACTTTTTTTTTTCTCCCAGTACCGAAATCAACACCGTTTGTTGTGTTGATTTAACACATAAAAGTGGTAGTCATACTGGGACACCGCATTGTGTTGAATTAACACTGCTATTTTTTACTGTGTAAGAAAATAAACTAAAGTTTTACTAGCCATATAAATAATATAAACTGCGCAGTTGTTAATAAACATTGACCTTACTTGCTTGCTTGTTTCTTTATTGAGGGTTATGAGGATTGCATAACCATTAGGCTTGCATAAACTTTGAACTCGTACAAATTTTGTTAAAAACGTTACACATAGTCTAATTGAAATGCTTTTACACTGTAGATATGTTGCAAACTAATTTTTCTTCTCAACAGTAAGTTTTAGCTGTAGGGACATAAGCTGCTTCCGTGTTCAAATCTACCGTGCTCTTTTTGTTCAAACCTGCCCCAGTACGTCCAATTACGCATATTTTGTTATTATGGAAGAAGGAGAAGGGTTATCAGAAAGCAACAAGCAATTTAATGCGTGAAGGAGTGTAGTTACTTCGTAAGTTAACATGGAAAGATGTGCTACAGTTCTCTACTCTCCAGAAGCTTACAATCTCTGAGATGAATTTTTACTTTGGTACCCACAAATTACATCAAGTACCATACTTCGCCAGATAACGCACAGAAATGGCGAGAAGCAAATGACAGCTATGTGGCATGATGTTTGCAATTTATAACTGTTGGACAAAAGAAATTTCGTTTTATAAATTAAATGTTATCTCCACTGTTGTAAGGTGCTCCCCGTTCAAATGTACCTCCGTCCCTTAATCAATATATTTTCCACTAGTAGCCTACAATAATTTAATTAAAAATACTCATTATATTTAATGCCATTGTTTTATTGTTATAATATTATTGAGCCATATTTTGTAAATAACCACATTATCAGAGTTAAATAATTATATCTCGTTATTATTATTAATGGCTAGAAGACGGAGGGGAGTCATTTGTCATAATGTGAAGGTAGGAAGGGGAAAAGGACGGGCGTGGTGAGGGTGGACTGGCGGGGGCGCTGGAAGTTATGGGCCTAGGGCGCCTAGAGGTATCTGTTTGTATAGTTTTGTTTTAATGTTAAACAAAGCTTTTGAAATTTACTATATAAGCTTATAAGATGTAACATCGAACGTAAGCAACAGGAAGTGGTCACGACATTCTCCAATAACATAACATCCACCCATTGACAATCGCATCCTAACACGAAACATTATCTAAAACGCTGTTAAGACCACCGGTCCAGTAACCTCAACGAGGTTACCAACCAACCCTGCTGGGAGTTATTCTGATGTAACATCATGAAACTACCCGTTGTTTCTGTTTCAACGTGAAAAAGAAGTTAGGTTGTTTTCACAGTCAATGATTCCTCGGCGGAAGGTGTGTAGAACATTGAGGACCTCCTTGCTGTCAGGTGAAGGCCAAACAGTATGCAAAAAGCGTTATGAAAAGGAAATTCTCCTTTTCTGTCTTTTGGGGTTTCTGTTTCCAGAGAATGAATAAAGATGTCGCTGGTTGTTATGCAATTCTTTGTACTCATCTTACAGTCCAAACTGTCAGATCTTTTTAGCGTAATAATCTCTTCTTTTTGTATAGCTTAACAGAATGGAAACGAAAGGGAACTATTAAGACTAAATTACCATAGCGTGCAAGAATTGGGAGGAAATTGATTATGTAACTCTGATGCATGTATAGAACAATGGTTTATTACATATGCGTGGATACGTTGGAATTCTGAAGTGTTACAGGATTACATTTTTAATGATGAGTTTTGAACGAAGATGTGCCTTGAAAGAAAAAGAAAAGATGTCACGCTCTTCACTCTCATAAGCATAAAATTTATTTGTATTTGATCTGATTTTCTTTCTTAGCAAATAAGATGAAGATTGTGTTGCAATAACATCATGAAATCCCAGATTGTGATGTAGGTTGATGGTTTTCCAATTTTGATACGTGTATCTTTTACTCTCTTTGGGCAGTTAATTCTGGTAAATGAGGTGTTCTAGAGAGGGGCATAGTGGGGCGGCAGGATTTGTAATGCTGAATGTATTTGAATTCAAGCGATTTTTAATCATTTTTTTAAAAAATCTAATGTAATACAAGGTCAAATACCTTGTGCTTATTAAAAGAACAAGTTATTGATAGCTTTTAACATTTCTCATGTGAGAAGTTCATCTTTTATGTATAATACGAAATGTTTTCTACAAAACATATTAGGTATTAATATGCTCTTGTTGCATATTTTGCATATTGTGTGTTACACACATACGTATTATATGTGTGTTATGTAATGGGAAACACAGAGGAGACTGAATCAAAGAGAGAGGGAGAGAGAGAGAGAGGAGAGAGAGAGAGAGCGAGAGAGAGATGAATAGAGCAATCTTTCTTTTTCTTCCCCTTTCTTATTCTTTCTTCCTTTTCTCTTTCTTGTTCTCTCTTGCTTTCTTATTGACTTTCATTCTCCTCTCCTTCTTCTTCTTCTTTTCTCCCCTTCTCTCTCTCTCTCTCTCTCTCTCTCTCTCTCTCTCGGGGGATACATACATGAACTGGATTTTTTTATTATTTTCAAATGTCACTTGCACCTGTTTGCTTTTAAGCTCCTCAATTAAACGTAGACGACAGGCCATGCAAGTAACAATGTACAGTATATATAGAGGGAACAACTCTTCCTCTGGCACAGTGGATAATGCATTGGACTTCAACTCTAAAGACCGTGTGATCGATTTAAAAAATGGAAGATTTTTCTTTTTTTTTTCGCATACTTGTGAAAAATACCCAATTCGTAATTTTGTGATTTCTAACAGTAGCGGCGCAAGGCGGGGTGAGGGGGCAAAAGTGCCCGGGCCCAAGTATCAAAGGGGCTTGCGCCGCACAGTGGGTCGAAGTAATAATAATAATAAAAAAAAAACTGGGACAAAATCCCGAAATCAAATTTCAAAAAATAAGCTCAAAAACTATCTTATGTTGTAGTTAAATGTCCAAATTGGCATTAAACTACTTCGTTTGCAATGCTGAAAAACACAATCATTAGTGCATGTGCGCTCAAAGATGCCCTTTTTTCAACATTTTCGGAAAGCGTTTTCTGTCTGCTGCTGCCATTGAGGACAATAGTTTGTTACGTAAAATATTTTCTAGTTCGGCTACAATGCAATTGTAGGTCTAACTTAGAGTAATTGTAGAGTTCCCATATGTTCGTATTTTGAACGGACAGTCCGTATATTAAATGTTCTGTCCTTATCCGTACCGTACCGCATTAATCTGTATTGTGGTCTAGTATTCCACATTCCCTAGCAATGTTCCTACAGTGCTTGTTATAGCCTAGCAATGTTTTAGAAATACAAATGAAAAGTTCAAGGGAAGAATTGTCAATTTTTGAAAGTTGTTAGAAAACACATAATTTAAGGTGTAATCACTTGAATTTCGATTTCTTTTGGGCCTTTAGGCTCTTTACTGTAGGCCGATAATGTGCCAGAAGGCCAAAAATAAATTTAAATTTAAATTTAAAGGACTTTCATTGATTGTTCTTCCGCTGTGCTCTTAAAATGTTTTGAAACGTAATGACTAGACTAGAATATCCTGCGGCCTTGGCAATGGAAAATATAGAAACGTAAAAAAATTAAAAATACATTTCATATTGTGCATATCATATTGGTGTCGCAAGTAATTCTTCCGAGTTTCATTCTATTTCAGTAAATGGTATTTAATCAAAATTGTCCCTATCTAGTCCGCTAAAATTATGGTGACCCTAGTAATTTATAAATGTACACTAACATTGTATGTCGAAATACTAACGTATAATTTTGGATAATTTTCCTAACTTCGTCGAGACGCACAAAAAAGGCCAAGCGAGACCAAGGTCTGATTTTTCGTTAATATAAAGTTGAAAATAAATACTTCCAGTGCATCAAACATTTAGCTGCCACTAGCTGCAACCTTCTACGTACAACGCGTTACGCACGTAAATACTTGGTGATGATCCATATAGAATCCACATCTTTTGTGAATGAAATATAGTGGAGAAGTGAAGGACTGATTAACAGTAGTAACGAAGTATTGGAATGGGGTAGAGTAGGAGCTAGTATGCAAGAGCGATGAATTATGCTCATTAGAGGCATGCTTTGACCGAAAAAGGGATACCAATCTCTCAAAAGGGATGATAACACTCCTGAATTAGCCTTGGGCTCCTGTGAACAAATTGGAAATTTCCTACGATTTACTACTGCATAACGTGTCTGACATTTTATTACAAAAAGTGCAAATAATGTATTTTCCTAGTCGTACGCGCACAGCGTACATGAAATACTACTACAGAACGTACAAGTCAGGCGTTCATTTCCAAACAGGTTATTTTGCAAAGAAAAATTGAAATTGAGATATGGGCATTGTTGAGTTCGTTTTATCACTTTGGAACACATTAGTAAGCTTTTACGATTTCAAAAGTCTTCAAATCCATTTAAATTTCGTAAGAAATGACAGAAACATAATTAACAGTAAGAGGTGTATATAATTTTATCTTTTCCTATATTTTTTTGCGGAAGGACCAACTATTTCAACAAAATAGTTCTCCAACTATTTTCAAAATTTCATACCTGCAGATTTACAAATTGGAAATGTATAACTAGTGTTTGCGTCAATTTCCTAATATTTGTGGTGCATGACAAGGACCGGTTTGGAAATGGACACCTGGAAAGATAATTGATAGTCTCTTTAAACTTTATTTTGTATGGACCAGTCTAGTAACTTTTGACTACGGCCCGTCACGATTATCCTCACGTTCTAGTTAAAATCCACAATAACAAACATCCATGCTCATGCCGGGATTCGAACCCGGTACCTTCGAATCGTTGCCCTAACGTCTTAGAGACCGCACGGCTACCCAGTTGGCAATTGATACTCTCTGTTATTTCACATATCTATTCCAGATTCCATAGTTTATTAATTCCACATTCGTAGTTATGTTTGTTTTAGCGTGTTTGAAGTACGTTTCTTGCGTTTTAGTGTTGATAATTATTTTCATACACTGCTTAGAAATTACGTTTGCTTCAAAAACAAGCAAGCTAATCTTGATATTATCAACAGCATTTGTTTTGCACCTGGGGAGACCTCACCAACCCATTTAATTTACCTCACGATATACGGATTTATGAATAAATCCCCTGTGAAATAACCAACATGTTAAACAGCTGTTTTATTTTAGCGCTTTCGTCAAGATGAAACACGCTATATCCCGTATACTATGTGAATGTGAAGCAGATAGCACACATATGAGCCCCTGATCAAGATCCAACCAACATTTCTTCAGCGTTCAGACGATATTAATTTTGCCGTGTTCTTTTTTTTTCCTTTTTTTTTTTGTCCCAATGCGTCGGTCGCTGACACAAGTGAACTATCTCTCGTTAAGATAAATCAGTAGAGCACCTCGAGCGTCTCAGGACTCTTACTTGTGCTTGGCTGTGATCGGATGGTTGAAAAGTATGATTCTCTACAATCTCAATATTCATTATCGTACATACAGTAGGTTATCGCGAGTGAACGAGAAGTTCTCCGTTTGGCTAGTGAGTCCCCCGCGAGCCCCCAGTTTCCCGAGGGTATAGTAATAACGGGGAAGTAGGATATTACGGCCAATATTAGCAGCCTGCGTTCAAGATTGTGTTCGCGAAAGGGCCTCAATCAAGTTCACTTGCCCCAGGACCCAGCTTGCCTTACGCCGCCACTGATTTCTAACGAGGAATACCTTTCATTTCTTACTATATTATAATAAATACTCTGAACACTAACAACAATGACCGATAGTATCACAAGTAATAATATTTTCTAAGAACTCATACTTGCAGTTTCCTAACTTGCAGAAGATGTATCACAAATGAAGTTTCGGACTGCATCTCGTCTTCTAAACAAAACCCAAATTCTATCTGCCGCTTTGTTATATAAACGCACATAGTAGCACTCATCGAACTTGCATGTGTGTCTCATTTGACCAATACTCTTCAACTTATATCCCGTGGTATAATCGTGTTCAGCGAATAATTTCCATCCCACCTGCGCCTTTTGCCTCCAGAGCAGGCTTGTTCAGTTGGGGCTGATCGTTTGCGAGTGAACGTGTTGATTTTGATTTCGGTAACTACGAAACTTTAAAAGGCAAGTGTTTCCCTGGTAATTCCTGTTCTGATTCATGTAAATTATCTTTGTGCATTAGTGCCTTGGATGAAGCATGTTTGAAAGATTGGTTCTGTGTAGATACGTAGAATTGTGCAAGTAACGAAGATTCGTTATGTGGTTTAATTTCAATATGACGAGGGTAGGAATATGAACCCCACAAGGCCTTAAACCCTGCAATGCTGCTTTGATTACATCCTCTCCATACGAAGATGCTCTGTTGGCTGCTGGAGCAAAAAGGAAGAAGTCCGACTCAGTTGAAGGAAAAAAAACACTGAGGATTAAGAAAAAATATGTTCACCACCCTACTAAGATAACACGAGATAAAATGAATCAGCTATTGAAAAGGAATCTTGTTCAGATTCAGATGAGGAATCATGTGAGTCAGATAGGTCTATCGATTCTGGGGAATCTGTCTTAATAACACTAATCGCAGGGGAAAATCCCGTCGCAGGGAGCCTCTGTAACCGTCCTGATTGGTACAGTAGTTCAGTGTTGCCATCACATTTTCTAAAAATTTATTAAAATTTAATTGTTCAAAATTGCTTGCATTCAGTTAGACCTAGCTACGCCAAACTTGGCATGAACATTATTCGACACAATATAAAAACTCCATTGCCAAGCAACCATCTTACCAGTTTTGCCAGTCTATTTTCTATAACAACGTATTTTTCCACATTGCTTCCATTATTTTAGTCATAGTAGCCCTATTAACTTGGCATAAACAATGTTTGACACAATAGGAACATACTGCGGATGTTCTGACTCAACGGGAACCTGTTATCAGTGTTGCCAGCCCATGCCAAAAATATATCTCATGAACCATAAGGTGTAGAAAGGAACTTGAGGTACTGGGAAGTTTTTCCAAGTCAGGAGGTTATTCGCAGCAATTTAAGAATGAGGGCTCTTTCTGTACGTGTTCTTATGTGATTATGCTTCTGTGAACAATTAAAGTAACAAATAAGTAGACCTAACATTATGAGTAGGATTAGAAATGGTAGGAGCAGATATATAACCTAGTTGGCCTCCATGATAGTGTATTACTTTACGCATTTTTTTTTTATTTAAAAAAAATGAAACAATATTGTACATCAGGTAAGTATTATGTAGCCTTTCTTTTTCCGTCTCTCATAGATGCCCTGTAGTAACTCTTATATATTCCAGATGTCTCCACTGACTATAAACTTACAAACTCATAATACAGCACAGTGACATACACATCAGTGGGCTTGTAAATACCAATAAATCATACATTTCATTTAGAATAAGAAAGTTATAACTCTTTTTTGATCACAACTAATAACATGAGGGAATGAATCCACACATTAAAAGGACTCAATGACGTTCAGTTCAGCAGTTTCTTTATATATCATCCTGACAGACCAATAGTAACTTGTTTGATATGATTGGGTCTTTTATGTTTTGTTTGAGTGCTCTTTCATACTTGAATATCCTTGACTTTATTCATACTTCGTGCAAATTCAAGTACCGCTTGCGGTGAAAGCATTTGTACTTGTTGATCAATTGACACTAAAATACCTTTCTTCAAAATGCAACGAGATAGAATCAAGTAAAAACTACCATTCCTATGACCTAATTCATTTATATCTGTATT
>JAGDQP010052567.1:0-13755 GCA_022664845.1 Lepisma saccharinum | reverse complement strand
GTTAGCAACATTGAACCTCCTTTAACCAGTTACAGGAAGATAAAGACAAAAATGTAATCTGATGACGTAATTCGAGCAGGCACTCCGCTCGAACAGTTCGAGCGCTCGAAACCTATTCACACTCGAAGTTGCTCGAAGTGGATTTTTGCCAGTTCTCCCAGTTTCGAGCGTGACTTCTTCGGGCTTCTGATTTCGAGCGCTCAAAATCCGCTCGTTGCACAGCTCTAGTCGTAGGGTATTTTTCCAGTTCTGTATTTCAGTTACTAATTCATACAGTTCTTCATGTATGGCCTTTCCAGCATATTTCATCAGCTCCGCTACTATTTGATCGTCGTCTGGTGCCTTTGCTTTCTTTTGACTTCTGATTGCTTCTTCTATCTCCTTCAATGTGGATGGCTCTACTGCCTGTTCTTCCACTGAACATTCATTTTAACTATTTTCTTGTGTTTTCCTATCTATGTCTTCTTTGTTAAAGCTAAGAAATCTCCATTATCTTCCTGCTCTTATCCTTATAAATATTTCACTATCTTATTCGCTATATCTTTCCAAACTCAGCTCTCTATTAATAGCTTCACTAATCCTTGGTCAAACCCTTCTTCACTTTTCCTTTCTTCTTTGTTCTCACTGTTTCTTTCACAAGCCTTTTTATTATTGTTATTATTTCTCATTTGCTTTCCACGTTCTTAACATAATTTATCTTTTATTTTTCTCTTCGTTTTGTCGCTAACTTCTGCTTGTACTGTTTGATGTTCTCCATATTCGAAAGTCTTTCTTTTGATTACTGTCTTAACTAAAAAATGGTCCGAATTACAGTTTAACCCGCTTGCTGTCCTTACTTCTATTATATTCGAAGCGTGTCTATTTTACAGGAATACATAATCAATTTGATTGACCTCTGTGATTCCAGGTATCTTCCTCGTGCCGTTATGTATGTTTTTATGTTGAAAGCATATGCGCTTTATTACTAACTATTTTGTTTTAGTAAACTGAATAAAAGTTCCCCATTTTTGTTTCTTTTATCATGTAAGGAATATTTCCCTGTTTCTTTCTTCAAGAAGTCTTCTTTCTGTAATTTGGCGTTGAGGTCTCCTAAAAGAAGTTATATCTTAACATTTTATTGCATTCCTTTTCAGTGAATCGGGGAATGTAGTCTTTATCCTCTCATCTTCATCGTAAACCGATAATAGGATATATTTCTGAGTTCACCTTTTAGTCTTATTTTACACATTCCTGGTCCTAATGGATCGAATTCTAGTATGTTCTTTAGTCTTTAATTTACGCTGAATCCGGTTCCCTGTTGCCCTCTGTTGTTTTCTTTTCCGCGGTGGTATAATGTATGTTCCTTCTCGATCTTGCAAAATCTCTCCCATCTTATTTCTTGGAGTGCTGTGATCTCAGCCCCATATTTCAATATTTCTTCTGCTATTTCATTCAACTGTCCTACTTGCAGCATGCTTATTACATTCCATGTGATAGGCATATATCTTTCATTGTCTTCTTCAAGCTATTACCATTGCTATTCAGATGGCCCTGTCCGAAATCATTAAATCTGTCCGTCCGAGGTTCATTTGTTGATTTCCTAATTTTGACTTTTAACGGAGTGAGGTCGTTAGCCCCACGAGCAGCCCTCAACCAGGAGGACCAAGAGTTTTCTGTCGGGGTCCCCTTCCCCCAGTCTTTGTAGATTCCTCTACCAGTTGCAAGGCAACAGTGATTTTCTGGTGGAGGTTCTCTCTCTTAGCCGAATTATCCGCTACTGCTTATTCGTCGGGTTTTCCTGCTTATTTCGCAGCTGGTCCTCATATCTACGATCTTCCCACTATCCGATTAGTCTGCAGATCCACCTGTGTATTATTAATTACTGCCGACTGCATTCCCTGTTACCATGCCGGCTTAAGCAGCTTTGGCGTTGTCTTTCCATAATCCTATAACTTACCTCCTTCCACCGCAAATTGTAATTCCAGTACTTTCATCTAGGTATGTGGTAGTCAAAACTACTTAACCTAACTCTTTCAATAATACTTATTGTATTGTTTGCACAACATGTACTTGTGCCATTGGTTGAAATGATACATCTAATCGTTTTCAGCTGTACCCAAGAGATCCTGTTTGTGGAAGTGCTTGAGTCAGCCATCACTGTCAAATTATTTTGTTGGTATTGAATTCTGAGTGCTACCACATCATGTTCTACAGAACTTTATTCAACCCCCTGTGCTTCTTCTTGCAGTAATTGCCAGTCTTCTGAATTTTATTGTGAACTGCTTGTTCAATTTCTTCATCTTGCTGCGAGTGTGATGCCTGATTTTTAATAGCTTATACCTCTGTAGGATCACAGACGCGTTTGAATTGTCCGCATCTGTTACAAAAATCGCGGATATAATTTAATTCTGAGACCCTATATGAAGGTTCTCTAGATCGAACAATTATTGCAGACACTAGGTGATTGCTTCTGTCTAGATTTTCCACTGTTATTGGATTATTTGTTAACTTCTGCGTGAGCTGCTATTGCATAGATCTTCCCATTACAACTTACGTTTCTTTAGTCATAACTACAACAATTCGACAGTGTAAGCCGGAAACAGTGTTCGATACTTTCTGTTTTGGTCTGTTCAGTTTTGATGATACAATGTCCAGTTACCAGACTTTCCACTTTGTTTCTACATTCGGCTTCTGATTCATCCTCTCTCCTGTCACCCGCAATGTAGGTGTAACGACGTGGCCAACATTGTTTTATGTTGCTATAGAGGAAGTACTACCTTACTTTGAACTTTACTATGGTTTTGAAGTAAGGCAGTTACTTCCAGCTGGCCAAGTATGACTTCTGGGTATGTTATTCCTCTCGGATAAACAGTGAGATTGGATCAAAGGAAGGACTGTACAATGACGGGGAACACAGCGAATGTACCCTCACAGTATGACTTTAACGCAGCCTTGCCAACCAAAGCAAAATTGTCCTAAACTCACCACTATCACCCAAGTTTAGCACATTTATAGAATCCCAGATTATAGTTAGTATACTGTTCCGGATTTTTTTTTCTTTTTAAATGTTTTATTATTATTATTATTATTTATTTATGTCATTAACATTAAAACGTAGTGTACACATCGGACGGACGTCATACACTGTAATTCAGGATTAAATTTGGGACTTTTTTTTTAAAAAAAAAAAATTGATTTATACAACACTTTTTTAGTTACGTTAAATGAAACAATATCCTAAGAATAGTTACGGCTATCAGATTCCTCAAGTTCAACCATACTTTTGACTTAGTATGGTATATTGTTTTAGAATGGTGTGTGTGATCACACACCATTCTAATTAAGATTGTTTTGTATAGTTTTAACTTCAGTGTGTGTTGATAATTTTCGGTCGAATTCAGAAACATTCTGTACGTTATCTAGGAGATACATTCAAATATTGTATCTCGTATGTTTAGATGGCATCTAGAATCTATATCGTGGGCCGTGGCTGCTACGTTTCCTATTCTTTTTCACATTGCAATAGTACAAGAGTTAGACATTCAGACCTGTAATCTTAAGGTACTGTAAAACAGTTGAAAGTGACGTTTTCCAGATACAATAAGTTCCCAATAAAGACAAGACTGGGATATCTTAATACCTGCAGATCAGCCAGTGCATCCGTGAAAGTGGAAACTATTTTTAAAATAATGTTGTAGATCTTAGGAAGTAAGAGATTCACAAAGTATTTCAGACGTTTTAACTGTAAGTTTTCATACGTGTGAGCCTTATTTTGTTTTCTGGGTCTCATATATTTCTTTAATAGTATTAATTACCTGCGTTTGTGCTAGAGATAATATAAGAGAGTTTTGAGACAAGGTATTCGCAGAATTTTCCCCCCTTACAGGTTGTTTTATATTATTAATAAAGACATGGTTATCTTAATAAGGACAGTGTATCAAATCTAACCCACCTACATCTTAGCTCTCGGGAGTGTTTAAGTTACAACAGTTAAGCTTTTCTCTCCTTCCCTAGAATCGTCTTCAGGCACTGACAAATATTTACTATATATGCAATGTGTTTTTATAGTAAATTATATTATTTACATGTATATGTATGTACAAATAAATAATTATAAATGCACAGAGTAAGTAAATTGTTATTAAAATATGTACATCTTATCACCCCTCTAACATGTAAACATGCAATTTTGTATTCGACTGTTTTGTACAGAATGCCCATCTTTCCTTGAATTATACGATGATTAAAGAAAATGTTCAACAGGTACGGCATAGCAACAGCATTGAATGCACCGAAAACACTTAAAAAATGATACACAGGATACAAAAGTTATTTTACATATAATAAGCAAAAGTCCGGTATCTATGAAGTTTCGTAATTGGGGTTGGAAATATATTGGTATCACCAAACGTTGCTTGTTAGTAAGAATTAGCGAACATGAATAAACCCCGAAAATATTGTGTCAGGCCTTTCTAAATACTTGAGATCGGAACAACATCAGGTTGCATTTTCAAGTGTAGTTCATAACGCTACTAGTAACTTTGAGAAGTTTGTTTTGGAAACCTGTTCCATAACTCAAAATAGCCCGGAATTAAACACTGACGGGATATTCACATACGTCTTGGATCTCCTTCATCTCTATATAAAAATGAATGTCGCTATGTTTGTTCCCGCGTCACTTGAAAACGGCTTAACAGATTGCAATGATTTTTCACATATGACCAGATAATGGTCCAGTTTGTGAAGTTATCGTATTTTTGTTAACCGGAAGGACTGTGTCGCGAAGGAATTAATAGAAACAGTAATTTCGTTGTTATAACAATGTAATAAATACATTGTTTCCGTGTTTAAATTAAAACAACAATCAGACATAATTAAATTAGTTTATAAGTTTTTAAATTTAAATGTGGATTGTTGTAAATAAAAATATTTAGATTTAATGTTTTAAAGCATTATAGTAGTATGTGGCAGGAGTATTAGTAGTAGTAGTATTGGTGGTAGTATTAGAGGTTAAAACTGATAAAGGTGTTTTATCAATAATAATTTAAGAAAACAGTACAACATTGCGATAAATTCATCATCTTTTATTCAAAATGGCCTCCCAAAAATCATTTTCCACTCTGAGCTACTGAAATCACGAGTACGTTACAATAATTGGAGCAAACCAGACCGGACCTGTTGTATATATTCTTATAAAACATGGCAACATTTACAAAACTGTTGAATACAGAATTGCTGTGTTCACAAGTGACAGTAGTGATAAGATGCAAATTTATAGAACTAACTAGTACGTTGCCTCACACGTGACGTCATTATAATTTGAGGATAGGCCAAAGTTGAAATATCTGAATCCTAACGTAACGCCGTCATTCTGCCATCTTTATATGCATGGCTAGAATTTAAAAGAGTGGAAAAGGCTTGAAATGAAAGTGATCAGCTTATAAAACCAAGGCTTTACTTTTTCTGTTAATTAATAATATATATTTTACCAAAGTAACATATCAGTATATAAGTTATGTGTAAAGGCCACACTTCTGCATTTTGACTGTGCATACCAAGATAGCGGACTGACGTTTTTACGTTAGGAATAAGTTATTTTTATTTTGGCCTATCCTCAAATTCTAACATCCTTGGATAAGTCAATGACGTCACGTACGAGACAACGTATTAGTTCGATAAACGTTGTATAGGATGTATATACTGTATTTCACTTTACTCTGCACTTTTACAAATATTTACTTGTACATTTACACGTAAGTAGCATAATTTACATTTCGAACATATATTGTATATTCAATGAAGCTTAGTTAACGTTTGAAGACGATCTTAGGAAACTAGAGATAAGCTTAGCGGTTGTAACTTCAACGTTCCCGAGGGCTGAGATACAGGTAAGTTCGATTTGTTTTACACTAGTTTAAACATGTGGTTGCTTCCTTTTGAATGACTCAGCATTTGCTTCTTTGTAACTACAGAATAAAACATATTTGGTGGTTTTTTTTTCTCTATTACGATGGTCGTTCTATAAGTAGAGAGACAAATAGCTGTAGTGTCAACATGGTTTATTAGACGAATTCCAGCATGTGCGTATTTTTCGACATCATGCCCTGTTACATTTGTACCACTTCAACCGCGGTAGTCGTGCTGTCTGAGGCTTCTCCAAAGTTCTTGGTTCGAATCCCGGCTGAGGCATTTATGTTTGTGGATTTTAAAACCTGAAAGCTAATGAGCTAATGGCATCGTGACGGGCGAAGTCTGTAGTTACTAAAATGATCCACAAAAACAAAGTTTTATAGTTGTCCCTTTGTTTTTGTTTTTTTTCCTGGCAGTAAAGAATTCTTTGTCCTGATGTTGGAGACAGTTTTGCACATTTGTTTTCACTTCTTCGTTGTTATGAAACGTAATTACGCCTTAAGGGGTCCGAACAAGAAAGATATGTAAGGAAGAGATAAATTATGTCAAGAAAGTACCGGGAATTGGTCAATAAAACACAAAATATGCATTATTCATCCAAATTTATTGCATCACCTTCAAAGTAGGCCCCTTCCGAAATAGTACACTTATGCCAACGAATAATCCAATCATCAAAACATTTTTGAAACGCATTTTCCGGAATCGACTTCAGTACTCGCCGCGAATTCTCATTGATGTCTGCTATCGACTGAAAACGGGTGCCTCGAAGTGGTAATTTGAGTTTTGGAAAGAGAAAAAAGCCGGCCGGAGCCAGGTCAGGGGAATACGGTGGTTGTTCGATAAGATTTGTTGAGTTTTTGGCCAGAAATTCGTTCACAATGATAGCGTTGTGAGATGGTGCGTTATCGTGGTGCACAATCCATGAGTTTTCTTTCCACAAATCTGGTCTTTTTCGACGAATTTGCTCTTTTAAACGCCGCATAACGCTTAGATAATATTCTTTATTTACTGACTCATCTTCTGGCAAGAATTCCGAGTGCACAACACCGCGATAATCGAGAAAAACTGTCAGCATCACCTTCACTTTCGATCGACTTTGACGTGCTTTTTTTGGTTTCGGCTCAGTTGGAAGGCGCCATTCCGAAGCTTGTTGACTGGTTTGCATGTCAAACTCGTAAACCCATTTCTCATCACCAGTTACAATGCCTTTTATGAATGTGGGGTCGGAATTGACTCGTTCTTGTATGTCTTCAGCGACCCTTACACGATTGAGTTTTTGCAGAAAATTCAGGTCTTTCGGCACTAGTCGAGCGGCAACGCGTTTCATGCGCAAATAATCGTTTAAAATGGTACGAATTGATTCGTGAGACACAGAAATTTGAGCGGTTATCTCTCTCTCTCTCTCAGACTTAAACGACGATTTTCAGTCACCATTTCCTTTACTTTAACGATGTTAAGTTCAGTTGAAGACGTTGATGGTCGACCTGAGCGAGGCAAATCTTCCACCACATCTCGACCGCTTTTGAATGCACTGTACCACTCATACGCACGTGCTTTTGATAAAGTCGATTCACCGTGAGCCTTATGTAACATTTTCAGCGCTTCGGCACACGAAATTCCATTTGCAGTGCAAAATTTAAGACAGATTCTTTGTTATATTTTTATTCATTTTAAACATCGCACACACACACACACTTGAGATGAACTGACAAGTGGAGCACTGTAAACAAACTAAATGACAGATGGTGCTCAAACTCCGCGTGAGCATAGAGGGCAGTTGTGCTAACGTAGCGACAAGAAGAATTTCAACACTCCCTTTAAGTGGGCTTTGTAAATGTACAATTCCCGGTACTTCCTTGACAGAATGTACGTGTAGGATGCATTAGAACCTCCCAACCGAATTTGTTAATAATCTCAACTATTTTATGTATTGTCTGATCACTTACAAGACTAAGTCCCATTTAGAAGTAACATAGTAACAATCGGCAGGGTGAACCGATGGTTTTGCTATTGCCTTCCATCGGATGAAGATTACATCCTAAGGAAAGGACCTACAGTTTAACGTGGGCTCCGAGCTACTTATGTCCCCACCAGGCATCAAACCGAATTCGATTATGTCCCCACCAGGCATCAGACCCTTCGATTACAAGGCAGCGAGCGTTACCACTCACCGCAGGGAACACAGTGGATCAGCATTATTGTGGAGAGTACTCCTTTTCTCTGTCTTTTTTACAGAATCGGAGGCGTAACATTAGTTCTACGAATTTCACTGTAAAACTCACTAGTTAGTACCCTGTTCTTAATAATTAAAAAAAAAAAAAGAAAACCCTTTGTCATTCCAAAAGGTCAGTAGCAACACTTTACCAGCGGAGCTTTAATTGCTCATCCCTCACGCTCCACATCGGAAACACTTGTTCGGCAACTTTTGAACTGATCAAAACATTTCTGAAAATTCGCACGATTCATACAACTTCTATCGTATTGCTTGAGCATCCCGTCATAAATTTGAGATGGTTTTGTCCAGTAAGACACCAGAGATTCTTTCACCGAACAATGTTCTGCCAATTGCAGATTTCCTACGGACTTCCAATCCTTCAATCACTGATAGAGATTATATACATAAAACAGAGATGTGACTGCTAATATAAGTGCAGGGATGCCAGACTATCACACAGAAATAATTATTACTCTTACATATAGATATTCTTAGAACTAGAGGTCTTTGTCCCTTATTGAGTGCCCGACGTATTTTTGTAAATTTATACTACTTTTCAGTTGAAGTGCAGAAAATTAAAAAGTAATAGTTAAGGTGGATCACTCATGATTAACTATCTTCACAAGGTGATTTTCTTGTATTACAGGCAGTTAAGCAGGATAGCCCGGAAGATGGAGCAACACGGGTAGCAAACCAAGATTATTCGACAGATCCTGGTTATTATAGTCAATCTCCTTCACAACTACAGTACAATCAACCAGCTGCCGTTAACCCAAGTGGGGGAAGCACGCAACAAACGACTCCTCAAACACCAAATACGCCGTCTAGCATACCAGATATCATTCTTACAGGTATATTTTTACTCTTTGTTTGCTATATTTCTTGACAAATGTAAAGAGAAGGTATTATAAACTCCATACTAGGAACGCGTCATTCGCACGTACGAAAAATTAGTCCACTTTAAAATTAGCCTGCCGAAAGGCTCCCAGCGTCTTCACTTCTCTACAAGGTACATTATTCGAAATAGATTCTGAAAACGAAATTAAAAATTGAAAGAAAAAGTTAGAAGATCTGAAAGATAGATATTAGTAGAAAATGTTAAACGGAAACAAGGGAAAGCAGAGGAACCAAGTACGCATCAACTTCACACATATCTAACTAGTCTGTCCAACCTATCACACTATTCTTACAAACTTATTAGCTTTAATAAGAAACATGCGTAACTTTCTCCTCTGTAACGGTCACGAGCATATATTAAGGGATAAACCAATAACCGAAGGAATAATAAACTCAGCTTGTATCAAAAGGTAAATATTTTGTTCATTTATTTTATTTACACAAGGTTACAGTAGTACATTTTACACTGATCAGTATTAACAACACGTCTTTATTAAACAACCATAATATCAACATTATTTATAAATAAAACAATAGTATAAACATAACATCAAAGGTGTTTACATACTTTTCGTAGCTGTTTTCGAAAAGCTTCTTCATAGCTGAAAATATTTATCTCTGGTGGTATGGGATTATATTCCGATACCATTCCGACGAACATAGAGCGTTTCACGATTTCTAGTCTAGGCTTTTGGTGTGCTACTATGACGCGCAGGGATGCGAAAGCTGAGCTCTGGTAGCAGCAATTCAGACCGAACTATTCTATTTGTTATTGTAGATAGAAATAGCATGTCTGCCAGATTTCGCCTTATAGAGAGCGTTTGAATTTTTAAAATAAAAGGTAGCCAAAATGCTTCTTGCCATTTCTGACGTTGCATGCGAAAACGTGATCACTGATACGGAAGTAAGTGCCTCAGGTGCTGTAAAAGTAATCGGAGTGAGAGTGGAAACCTGACGATGAACAAAGCTGGCGCTGTACGCACTCACAGCAGCAATAGCTTCATTAGTGGAGGTGTCGAAGCAGCTGGTTCGGGGTTTTGACTTTAAGGTAGGCTTGTCCGAAACCGAATGAAGTCACTGAATGCATCAAGCCTTTGGAAATACTGCTGTGAATGAACGCAGTGCCAGTAATTGGTTCCAGAAATTCAAGTCAGGAGATTTGTCCGTGTGTGGTGGCCCTGCATGACAAGATCCTGAAGGTGGTCATAGAGCAGGACAGCAGCCAAATGTGTGGTGAGCTTGCCGAACGCTTGTAGTTTTCTGATGAAACAGTCAGACTTCACTGCACCGCATAGGGAAGGCGTACTTCACACACTGTCCGAAGCCAACAATGACCAACGAGTGATAACTTGACGCTGCTTTCCAGAGATAAAAAAAAAACTTGTTTTTTTAATGTTTCTTTTTTTTTTTTTAAAAAAATGACATTTTGGAAACTCTGTCGTTTTTGCTTTTCAAGAGTTCTGCATTCTACTTGCTAATTTTGCTTTCTTGTAATAGGTTTTACGATTAAAGGCATTCTGTAATATACAATAATAGCGTCACACGTCACATACCGCACCAGATAAGAAGAAGAATTTTGAACTTTTTCTGTTTCAAGTGAACTCATTCACTTTCGTTGCGCAATTGCCCTATCCTCTCTACAAGCCACACTTCATTCACAAGCTGATCAATTACGTAGGTGAAATTATTCGTGCATACGAAGCTTGCAAAGTGCTGTTTGTCTTTCTTCTAGTGCTACCGTAAGGCGTTTCAGACTCAAGTAACTATTTTTGATAATATCTGTTATATGATACTATTTCTGAGCAGATTCTACACTTATATATACAGGGTGTCTCTTAATATGCGGGATAAACTTCACAGACGAATTCCTGACATCAAAACAAGGAAAAAAGTTTATATGAATTGGGTTCGATTCCGCTTTGTTTTTGACATACAAGGTTTCCAAGTTGGAGCCCAAAATCGACTTCTGTCAATGGTAAATACAATGAATATTTCGCCATAAATCAGAAACGGTGCTTTAAAAGTTTTCGGAAAGTTATTTGTAACAATTCGCTAAATATTCGGAGTGTAAAAAAATGATCCCAATGGGTTGTCAGTGTTGCTAACGTGGTATTTCTTTTAGTTTTTTTTTTTAATGGTACAGCATCGGTTTATTGAATATATGGTGTCCTCTAGTAATGGTAAATATTGTGTGAAACACAGAACGCAGTGGTGCAAACTGTGAACAACATAAGAGGTGAAATATTTCCCATGTCTATTTTCAACGTTTAACAGTTTGGAATACTGCGTTGTGAGCTTTACATATTATGTTTACCATCACTAGAGGATATCGCCTTTCCAATAAACCTATGTAGTGTCGTTTGCAAAACAGTCTAAACGATATACCAGGTTGGCAACACTGACGACTCAGTGGGGGTACTTTTTTAACTCTGAATACAGCTATCCCTCGTATTACGCGAGTAATCGATTCTCAGAAATTATTGCATAATACGAAAACTCGTAAAGTGAATGTATTATAATATGAGTGAGATAGGAATATGGACTATTTCAAGGAAAAAATGAAAAGCCTATGAGAGTTAAACAAATGCAACTGTTTTATTCAGCCAGTAACGCAGTGTGAAACTCAAAACGTACGTATGAAGTGACTGGGTCTGGCGAGTCTGGATTATCCGTCTCTGGTTCTCTCGAAGATCCTGGAACGGCAAGTTGAGAAGGACGAAACCCTGATACTCAGCGCTCTCTTCGAAACCAATTATTCACATGCAGGCTGGTAGCGCCGCGCACTCAGATCACGCCGCGCCATCGTCGCACAGAGTGCTTGTGAATCCGCAACCGTTCATTATATGTTTGTTTTTTTAATCGCGTTATAGCGAAAACGCGTAAAGTGAGATCGCGTATAACGTGGAGTGACTGTATTCAGCGAATTGTTACAAATAACCTTCCGAAAACTAAATTTTATTTTAAAGCATCATTTTTACTTATGGTGAAATATTCATGTATTTACCATTGACAGGAGTCGATATTGGGCTCCAAATTGGAAACCTCGATATCTAGAAAACAAAGCGAAATCGAACCCATGTTTGAATGAACATTTTTTTCCTCTGCTTGATTTGATGTCAGAAATTCGTCTGTGAAGTTTGTCCCACATATTAAGATACTTATATGTATTTACTTCTACTTATGTATGGCGCTGCACAGAACTTATCAGTGTTGTACTACATGATGATAATAATAATAATAGACAAAAAGAAAGAAAGTAATGCACTTAATCAATCTTGCCATCCCATTCACACACAGCGTTAGCACCACCATGTGACGTGCATGTACAGCACCAAAAGTTCAAATCCAGAGGAAAAAAAACACTTAACACATATAACGTAAGTAAAATTATAACCACTAAGTGGTATATCTTCTATCAGAAAAGCGCAAATAATTTTAATTCTATTGGATTTGTACATATAGGACAAATATAAGTAGGTAACACTAAAAAATATGGTGCTTTTACTTTTAGTTCCTCGTATCAATTATACAACACAAACAAACTCCAATATGCTCTTCCCTTTTTGAGGCCTAAGTTCCGTACTAGTTTTCGACATAAGATTCCTTTATATACTGCAATTCACCAGTAACGCAACTTTGAATATCAAATAAAGTCCACAATATTTCAGGCAATTATTGTATAATTATACTTGGAGAATTACATTAACTATATTGTCCAAGAAAACAACTGCCTCATTTTCGTCCTTCTTACACACACACTAAAGTCTGTTCTCAAAATGTCTTTTTCTTATCAAATACAACTTATCTTGTTCCACTTCACGAAATGGATTTAATAATATTAATGATCAAATAGGCAGAAGTATTATACTTGCTTCACAAAAAGGAACATTTGAATTCCTTTAAACAAACGTATGTTTTCTTTCAATTCCACTAAGCTTGATATTCGACTCTTTATGCCAGCCTTGTAACATTTGAATAAACCTCTCTCCTCTTTGGTTCTAATCACCTACCCTCATCTGCCACAGAGGGCAGGGCTCATTAGAACATATTCAGCACTGCTACCAACCTTACCTTAAGAGAACTGTTTGAAAGTTCCAACTACATCAAACTCTGGTTAACTTTTTTTTTTTTTTTTTTAAGTTTAGTTTAGTTCATTACATTACAACTTGCTCACATTTCTCATCGAAAACAAAGACATTGAAATTGTCGGTTAGTTCGTTCAATAGCTATTCGTAAGTATTATTTGGGCCGCTCTCTAAATATTGTTGCTCTTATCATTTGGCAATTATTTTGAAAAAATCTGAAAAAGTGGAAGTGGAAGTACAGAGGCCTCTTAATGTACGGAGCTCAAAACACAAGATCTGGCATGATATACTGTTACTTCTAATACGTTCAAATTTATGATGAAAAGAGTTCCAATCTCATGCAATATGAATTATGAAGCCTGTGGTCTTGATGTTTTGAAAATAATGTACTGACAATGACAGTTGAACAGAGAGGTAGGCCAACCAACAGGGAGCTGAAAATGGACGAAAAAAACAAACAAGAGTTTTGAAAATTGGCAGTTTGACCCAGTTTCATATCCTGAGTAATATACAAAATTTGCGACCATGTGCGTTGCCGCTCGCTTTGCCATATTGGAAAAATGACGCCCAAGAAATGTTTTTGATAATAACTCGCTGTAAAAGCATTAGAAAGCAAAATGTGTTAAACTCTATGGCTTATGGAACTCGCAAGTTCATCGCCGCAGTAAC
>JAGDQP010052566.1:0-13755 GCA_022664845.1 Lepisma saccharinum | reverse complement strand
ATCCTATTGATTGGAACCATTATATGACTGTTCGCTATGGATATCGAGAGTGACGAAAGGTACACCAAAGAAAACACATGATTCTTCTTTTTTAACATACGGATCTATTATCTACACTTATCATTGAATATTTCATTACGAGCGTTGCAATACCGATACACCGAACATGTCCATCAAAATATCTGAACATAAAAATACCTCTTAGCTAAATACATTTGTACAGTTTCGATTGTTACCAATCCTTTACTAACCAGATCGATAGCTGTCTAATGTTCACCCTAGTGTATATCCAATGACACCAAATGTTCTTTACTGGGTGGACACTATTCACTTGTAGCAATGTTTATATACACCACCAATATCTCCGAAAGGGTGCGCACCGTAATTAGTTGGATGTTGGTTATGAAGGAATACATTTTGTTTCCCCCAGATGGGTAGACAACATTTTTGTAGCAATGTTTATATGAAATGGCAAAAACCTGTATCCTGGTGGTGTGGCACTGTATTGTGTACCACTGTGTGTTTACAAGACGAAAAACTTTGAATGTTGATAGATCCCATGTGCCAATCTATCACCAAACGTTGTATTAGGGGAGGTATTACACTATTTAGTTTATATGAAATGGTGAACTTGGTATCCTGTGTGTTGTATCACAGGAAACTGCAGTACTTTGTTATATGCAATGCCGAACCATATATCCCGATTGTTACATTTTGTTTGTTTTTATCGTCATGCACATTTCGTCACTTATCTGTAATAATATTATAAATGTGTTTACAGCATGTCTTGTAACTGTTTGTCACAGTATGTATTGCACCTTGTAATTTTTAACCGAAGCACTGTATTTGTTATTTGCACAATAAAGGCAGTTTTGTAATTAGAAAGATTGTTATAATTTTTAATCCTGATCCAAAGCCGATAGTGAAGTTCCATTTTCAACGTCCTTTGTCCACAGCACATCGTAGATTGCCTGTAAATCATCGTCATTGGCAATCATCCCTCTATAGGTACCTATAAAGCTTTATATTGGGCTGCCTTTAACTAGATGCATTTCTACAAGGATTGTAAATAGGATTTCATATGTATTGAAAAACGCCAACATCTCTAAAACTTCATCTATTAAATCATCCGATGAAAGGTTGCTACATGCATGACCATCAGCTTCAAGGCGAATGTCGGCATAGCTGTAAATGCTAGCTACAAAAAGGAGGGGTCCATTGATCAATAGCCTGCAATATATAATTCGCACTCACGTGTGGGTCTGAATAGACACAAACGACCACATTGTTCGGGACTTGGTTCAATGCCTGTCGATGGAGTTGGTATATATCAATTACCAGCCAATCATAATGCTCTATTACAATGGATCTTGTCTTATAGCTATCCAATGACAACACGGTAACAATAATCGATAACAAACGTGTGGTCATCTCGTGGACCGCGATAGTGGCTAATTAGTGTAAATCATTACGTTAATTGTGTAGCGTTTACTTTGCATGCTTAGATGACATTTCTGATCGTTGGGTATGCTGTCGAATTATCGAACCATTTTATTTATTGACACCAAATCACGCACTTCTTACCCTCAACTATGGTTGCAAGCGGTGTCGTCATGTGTTGGTTAGTTCGACTGTCATTCCTATTCAGTTCTGATTTCTACAAACGCTCCATCAGCCAAATATGATATTCCATTTCCATGCTCAACCAGTCACCAATCTATATTGTGTCTATGCTATAATACTTTAATGAATCTAGATTCACATCTGTTCCTGTTATTTTAAAAACCCATGTCCTACCAATTGAATGGCCAGGTTCAAATACTCATCTGTTTGTCTATTCGACTTTTGGCTATCATTATACGGGATACAATAGCACTCCGCTGTACTGGTCTGTTTGTGTGCTAGTAGCTCTACAGACACCTGGCCTATGTGCCCCTAATGCCTCTGACATTTGTTTTGTTTATCCAAAAGGTGAATATGTAATGTCCAGTTACTTGACTGTATTTCCATTATTGCTACCTATTAGCTATGTCGACTTGACATTACCGTGTTCGATCGTTGGTCCTAGTAACGCATACTGACTTGTAGTTCAGTCTTTTCACGACCGATAATACATAACTAGTCATATATTTAAGGAAATGGGGTGGTTTTAATAATATTCTGTATGTTGTATATGTGCCGAGTATTCTGAGGAATCAGTCCCGACGTTGGCCAAAAAGATCTGTTTAAAGCTTTATTAGTGGGGCATAGTAATAATGACATTTTGCTACAGTTGCATCATACTTTCCCCATCCTAGGGCTTGCGACGTCCGTGTTGGTCGCTTGACACTTCAAAATCTGTTATTAAGCAGCAAAGATACAACCAATTTCACATGCCGAGATGACTTTCCTGGGTGTCATTTTCTGATGAAGATGTTCCGTAATTGTAATCTGGCGAGTTGGACAGCGCGCAGTACGCCTGAGACCGTCTTTTATGTTTCTCTACATCCGCGCTTCCATTTTCGAGATGGGTTACTAAACAATGAAAATACACCCACGTCCATATGCCGGCAAGATTTCACGGGTTTCATTTCTTGGTGGTGTACGTTTATTACAATCCGCTATCAGTGTCATGTCGACTATACTAGCTATTTTGTTACAATAAACGAGTTTTAGTCAAAGCAAACAATCTTTCGAATTCGATGTACGATTTCTGTTTTTAAATGTTCGGCCGCAGTTAGCAAATATACAACGAGTACTGCCAAGTCCTGTAATACACTTTGTTTGTTATTTGTGGAGGATTAGCGAGATATTTTTATAGAGTTACCGATGTACAAGCCGACAACACTATTGCGTATTTGCGTTTCTCTCCTATATTTTCCCTAAACATTTTTTACTTTTTTAAAAGATTATATGGTGTTGCACGGCAGTAGGACATACGTTTTATATTTCATCTTGTCACTCACATCAACGAATATTAATTTACTTGTGACAAATGTTTCTTATATTTCCAGTGCGTACATGTGAATAAACCATCTTTCATGACTTGGTCACCCAGACAACTTCAACTAATCAGCCATCCAAATTTATAATTTTTCGTTTATAACTAACGGACATACGGGACCAACCACCAATCACCTCCCGGCCTTATTCCTTTATTTTCACCGACGATCTACCCCACGCGGAAGCTATAAGACAAGAACCAGGCTCGGCCATTATTCCATCTAACACCTCCCGTTGACTGGCTTCCATTGCTATGACGACTCTTCAGCCATGACCTCGGCACGTCACTGTCACCCTCCTTTGTGTTAATTTCTATAGTTACGTACAATTATCTACTCCTATTAACGATATAATTATGCTTTGGCGCAGCCTGTCACGATAATTTACATCAACACTAACACAGTCACACGTTTTTCATAACGTAGTTTTCCCGTAACGTCACATTAGGCTCGTAATTCTACTCTGTTTTACCCCAGAACAAATTTTGTGATCTGTAGTGCAACTAAACACATCAAATGAAACAGCTTAAGGCTTCTCTCTCTGGTGGAATAGGTGGCCGAATAAAAGGGAGCAAAAGAGAAAGAGAAGGCAAAGCATAACAAACAGGTTATCCTTTAGAAATGTGATCTGAAAGACCCTCTAACCCATGTTGTCTCTTGCTCTTTCTCTATCTCTCTCGTCCTTTCTCTCTCTCTCGCGCGCGCGCTCGTTCGCGCACTTTGTAGCTTTCTCAAGTGGTTGTATTAAGAAATGGATGGTTTCGAAGTTACAAGCAGATTTAAACAGTTGTTATGAGTGAAGTATTCAAAATAAACTGCATTTCAATATAAATAAATGCATTTCAATTACCTTTTCTAGGAAATTTAGACCAATTCATTTTGAATATAAGATTAATAACTTAAATATCAAAAGAAACCAAGAGGTAAACGATTTCGGAATTCTCTTTAATAATAAACTATCTTTCAATGCACATGTAGAAAAAGTATGCAATGAGGCTTATAAACTCTTAGGATTTGTGATAAGGAACACGAGAATTCCGCAACTTTAATGCGTTAATAATTGTATTTGATACCTTTGTGAGAAGCAAACTAGAGTATGCTTCGATAATCTGGATTCTTTACTACAAGCAATTTATTAACAAAATTGAACGTATTCAAAACAAATTTCTGAGATACCTCTATTACAAGATTTTTAGAATTAATTCTTATCAAGAAAGGGTGTCGTACAATACACTTTTAAAGATTTTTGGTATAAGTTCGTTGGCAACCAGACACGAGTTCTTGCAGTTAACCTTTCTTTATAAATTAGTAAATGGAATCATTGATAGCTCGGAGTGTTTAAAGCTATTGAATTTTAATACAAAAGCTATCAATTTAAGGAGTAGATTGCTTTTTAATTGTAATAGATCTAAAACTATTGCACATTCCAATTCACCTGTTACAAGAACGTGTCAGTTATTCAACAAACTGTCGCCAAACAATGTGGATGTTGATTTTGCTATGCCTTATTCTACTTATGTAAAAACTCTTAAATATAATCCCCGATTGTTGTGAAATTTTTTAACTCGATATTGTATTATATTTGGTCTTTCGATTTTACTTATTAGTGACAAGTAATGCCGTTGAGATAATTGTGTCCGAGTACTTTCATTTAGGTTTCAGTTATTTTTTCTCGTTTGTAATATTTGACGTATTTTAATATTCATATTTACCACTTGTTGATTATTTTCATGTATTTTTTTCATGTTTTTTTTGTCTTTCTTTTGTATCATAACCATTTGTAATATTGTTGTTGTAATATTTGTAATTTGCTACTTGTTGATTATTTTCATGTATTTTTCTCATTCTTTCTTTTTTGTCTTTCTTTTGTATCATAACCATTTGTAATATTCCTTACTATGTAAGCCTATTGTAAATTGGGTATTTCTTTTCCTGTAAGAGGCGACTTATAAATAAATAAATATGCAGTGACGAATGAAAACCAGAAATGCCATTACTCCCAACCCTTTTAATACTGGGAATTTCGATTTTACGAGCAAAAAAGGAAAATGTCACAGGTAAAAGATAGGGCTGGCAATATATTCTAGAACGTCGTGTTGAGAGCAAGCCTGATGGAAAAGAACAAAAATGGTCCTTCGTTTTCCTTTTGCATGATTTAAAAAAATAAACAGAAAGGGTTTAGGTATTTGACAAAAACACAATGCAACATGTAGGAATGAGCCTGTAATCACATTACACTGTGGGTTACTTTCCTCCGTGTATATTTCGTCGATAAATAGAAATCAAACATGTGTATCAAAACGGGTACAGCCTATAACGATGAAAGAATACAGCTGTGGAATACTCAAAACAAAAGGCATTGACATTAAAGCCGATGAAAAATGTAATAATGTTTGTAACATTACCCTAGCCAGGTTATCAGTGATACAGAACGTTGCATAAAACAATCAACAGTGGTGGTAATTGAGAACTAGTAACAAAAAAGGCTACTTACGTCTTTCCCATACCCAGAACACTTGCAAGATCTAGTCATAATAACAGCAAATAATAAGACTTACATGATTAATTAAATATAACGTAACGATTAATTACACATACACTAACGTTAATGAATGAACATTTTTGCATCTGATTCTGGAAATGGATAAAACCCATACAGCAGTGATTACAACCGACAATTAGCAGTGAGATGCCTGCAGATGGCGCAAACAGATGATTCCAAGGTAGGAACAGTATAGGTTTCGTCTCTCTGAAAATACTGTGTTGCCCTTCAAGATATAGACTGTTTTTTCCTATTTTTTTATTAAAAGGAACCGAAATAAAAAGGAATTAATGTATCGAAAGTTGACACCGTCGGATTAGAAACAAATAATTGTGTCAAGTATCCTACTCTGTCAGGAACATGAGCAACAATATAATGAAATAAGCAGTTAGATTATTTGTTTCAAACGAGACAGTGCGTCATTTCTCAGCGGAATGACGGTGATTATGTGAATAACAAATGCAGCGTAAGGTAAAGAGTGATCCCGTTGGTCGGGTGCTCAATGCGCGGGTTACGGTGCTTCGTGAAGAATCCAGTTTGGGCCGTGGAACCTCGTAATCATTTAGAACTGTACGGCTTATTGAACCGAAAATCGTTTATTTATTATTGATTAAGATGCACTAGAAATAAAAAATTGAGGGCTGAATTCACAAAACGTATTGTATGAACAGAAATAACATGAGATTGAAAAGACAAAGAATGTTCAAGTGTATTTCAAATCCTTTTGAACAATAATTCTTTTAGCCATTCACAATCTTAAGCATGTAAGATCAAAATACATTCACTTATTTGATCATATTTTATGAATAATATGACAACCAGGTCACATGGTCAAGGTTGGAAAAATCCCAGGCCCCATCATTCAGTCGACTATGGTCGTTGAGATATTTCATCATTTCCCAGTATGATCAGCCGAATTCCGGGATAGTAGTTTAAGCAAGTGCTGATCGCTAAATCTCTCATTCATGCTCCATCCTTTACGGTTTGAGCCAAAGATGCCGACAGGCCATAAAATAAATGTGAATGGTTTGTGCATTTATTTTATGGGGTGTAGGCATCTATGACGCATAGGGAATAGTCAGGATATGGGAAGAAGTCGGCCAGGACCCTTGTAAAGATGGAATCTCGGTATTTGTTTGGTAAAACTGACAAGGAAACCCTGAAAAGCCTCAGTCAGGATGTTCGAACGTGGGCTTTCAACTCATGTACCTCCCCAGTATCGATCCAAAAATCCTGCATGTTGGCTATTGAACAATGGGGACTAGGTTTCAATTCAATTAATACATGACAGACGTATTTACCCGATTTAGTGATTAAAGCGTAAATTATTCCTGCACCACACGCACCGAACCAATACAAGCACATTACAATTACTGTCTGAAAATGTTTCATTGTAGTCCTAATCTAGTAGCGAGTAACATGTACTAGGCGCTCATGTAAACAACTCTTACTTGTTAGTTTGTCATTATAGCCTTCTCTATTGTGAGTGTGCTGCATGAGTGACTATAAGAAAAGTTAACGTTAAACGGGGACATTATAATGTTGACATTTTGTTTGCAAGTACGTGAAGTGCAACAGACAGCACGTATTAAGATGCAGTGAACTGTGTGAAAGACTTTATAATGTGCGGTTTGAATGGACCATTGAATCCTGTCAATATTCTAACACTTGCAATAAATTATTTTCGTGATAAGAACATCACTCCCGGAAGTGAAACGAGTGAACAAGAAAAGCAAATGGCAGACAGTATAATAAAGCTTCTAGAACAACATCCGCTAGGAGCAGACTTTTCTGTTGAAGTTTGTTTTGATGCCGAACAACAAGATGCAGATTCAACGGATGATGGACGTAACATCGATACGTCGATTTCATCAGAATTAGTTAATCAGTCCGCTTGGAATTCAAGAAATCGGAACCAATGTTGTCTTCGAATGATGATGAAACTTATTCACCACGTACGTCGTTGGCTTCAACTTATGCACCAAGTCCGGAGAAAAAATCAAAAGAATATATCTGCACAGATTATAAAAGAAAAGCACTAAAATACTGGCTCAACGAAGGTGGTCAGAACAGATTATCGTTATCCACAGTCTGTTCAAAGTATCGGTTTGTTATATCCCAAAGGCAATTATATAAATGGAAAGCACAGTTACAAAATAGGAAAGCAAACCCAGTTGAGTGCAAAAAGAAAATACATGAACATTTGTTTGCGCGGTTTGTGGAGACGAGAAAGAACAGGCAAAGCGTGTGTAATGAAGATTTTAAAATATGGGCGATGGCATTTGCACACAAAGAAGCAGTAGCTAATTTTACAGCATCGAAAGCATCGATCTATAATTTCAAGAGACATGATAGAATAAAAAGCAGAAATATAACAAAATTCGTCTCCCAGTCAGACACCTAAGAGGAGCTGGAAATCCAAAAATCTGCTACGAATCAACAACGAGAAACTTGCTGACTATGTACCATCGCAATTTTTTAATGCAGATCAGAGTGGCTTTGAAAAGGAGATGAGAACTAGATGCACATTATCGTTGGAGAAAAGCAAACGGATACCATGACACAGTCAATCAACGCTCCCACTCACTTTTAAATAATCATGGCTACAATAAATGGATGGTGTGCTGCTCCCGAAACTCATCATAGTGTTACAAGAATTGGTGAGAAATTTTGGCCCTACAGTTACTAAACATATGTTCAAAGCCGAAGCAATATTGAGAAAACATCAAAATCCGGTAAAATGGGTTAACAGAATGGTATCAGGAAGCTTTTTTCCCTTTTACAGGAGATATGTGAGCTCTAGTTTTGGACTCGTGGACAGCATACAATGATAGCTCCTGTTTGAAAGGTATACCTTCCCTGAAACAACAGGGAGAGTTTCTCGTATTCATCCTGAAACTACAGGGAGAGTTCAACCTCTCGACAAATTTTTCTTCGGGCAATGGAAATCACTTTAGCGGTGACTATCGGAATTATTAGCAGGTCGTAAAAATTTACGTTTTTACTTTTTCGGAAGAACAATATTTTAAAATTATAATCCTTCATTCCTTTTCAGTTTACATCCCCACGATTCTGCGACATGATCAAATATTCGTGGTTTGCTAAACGCTATACATCGCAGTGACCTCTAGATTTCGCCACACCTCAACAGTTCTGTTTGACGAAAGAAACCACAAGATGTTAACGTGGTGACAGTACTTTAAGTGTACTGCTTCGTTGTGCATGATGAACTACTCATTTGTGCTGCCATCACTTCATAGAATGGAATCACTCCTGTCATACGTTCATTGCATAATTTCGTCGTGTGCCTACGTTCTACTACTTCCTTACGACGTTCCATTGTTCAGCGCTAAAACCGTTTAACAACCTTTGTGCAAGGAGGGCTCCGCAACGATATTTGGTCTGTAAGTAACACCATTCCACGTTTCTTCTGAATCTTGTATTCGCATCCATTTCTATTTAGATAGATATATGTATTCGGTGCTATGCATATACCAAAGCAAAAGTAAAGCATCGATGATGTTGAAATAAACTAGCAAACGTTCCTTTGCCAACATCTCTAAACATCTATCATTTTGACGTTAGGGACTTTCAACTTAGCGCGGCATCGTCACTAACGACATCGTCTCCACAACTGGTACCGTAGCTCCCATGCATTTATTTTAGCGGAATTTATGCTTCAGAGAGATTTCCCTACATAGATGTTTCCTTGCCACATAATTCATATGGTTTAATAGGGCAAGTATAGAAATCGCCTCTCACAAGCAGCATTCTCCAATCACACTATTTGCTGCAATATTTGTATTGGATACAATTTCGATTATCAGTTGCTAAACAACACGACCTGCGTCATTACTTCTAGATATATGATGTCATTTGTGACGATGCCGCCAGAACAATAGCTCCCAAACTACGCATTATTTCGTAACCTTCAGAGAGCCTTTTCTTGCTTTGATGTAAGGAAACACTTACCGAATATTCGCCTTAATATCAGAGATACCATATGCGTATATGTACCTGTCTAGGGAACAATCCTGCCGACGCCATTTGCCCTAAAGCTACCTTCGGCCAGAACACCAAGCATCATCATCAACAGAATTGACAGACCTTATTGTGAGACTATGGTTACATTTTTCTCGAACATTAAGTGCATAAAAGAATTTTATAACGTCGGAAGAATTCGTAAGCATGATATGCATTCGTTGGATTACTGCTGTAGTAATTGATTCAATGTCCATTAATTTATTTATTTCAATACTGGTTGTATATTCCTCTTGGGATTCTGTATGTAATTTATGTGATCATGAGCTGACATACAGTAGAGTTAATTCTGGACAAGGAACAAACAAACATCGATTGCAAAATACGAAAAACGATTTCTGCTCACTATTTTCAAGAAGCTGATTTATCTACATTTATTCCTGGAGTAATAAATAAATCAGTAAATCATTTTTTGCCATACGCAACTCGCAAGGTCATTGCCACAGTAACAAATCTTTGCATTGGATTCTATCCTGAATAAGAGCAAGCAAGTTTTCATCATGATCATCTACAGCTCGAGGAGCCCTTCAAGTATTGTCATCCCAACGAGTTCTCGGTCTTCGTAATGGACTCTTTAACGCCGGCTTACGAACCACGATAGAATATAATTTTCGTCCCCTCATCCGAGATTGCCATTTTAGCCGTCGTGATTTCATTATTTTTATAATATCGGGTGAATCACCAATCTGTTGAGTTCTTCGTTATGCAGTCTCCTCTATTCTCTAGTTATACAGTTTGACCTTGTTCAATGCATTCTCTAGGTTCTGTGAATTAACGTACAATACGCTCAGCAGCGGCTTGGGAACAAACTTTGACGAACGCAGATTTCAAAATACTGTCAATTTCCAGTACTACAACGAAATCATAGGTGACATTAAATTCACTTATTAACCAATTTTGAACGGTATTTGAATCAGGACGTCTGTTTCAAGAACTAAATTCCAACGGAATTGAGTTAAGTCGTGCCACTTTTTAGTTTTCCATTAAGCTAGGGGTAAGTTGTATTTATTATATCATAAATAATTAACGGGATTGTCACAATCTTCACACTACTATTAGAAAAAAAAGATATTTCTTATAACACTTTACACTGTTAAATCGAGCTGTCTGATAAAGACGAAAACAATTCACAATCACTATGAGCGGAACACAAACACACACACACAAGCAACAGAGAGCGCGTGTTGCCTCTATAACAGCAAGACTCAAACCAACCACTCGGCCACACGGCTAGTACAGCAACCGTTATTCTTGCTTTCGCCTACTTTTTCACGTGTAGACATTTTTCTTTTTTTCTCGAATTCCGTATTCATTCTGCAGAAATTACTTTCCATTTCGTATACAACTTGCTGAACCCTCCCCAACGATATACATTTTGTTCTACTTTTCAACCTCCCAGTTGCTTCTCCCGTATCAGTGTAAAATGATCATTATTGCTGAATGTGGATTCTTGTTAATAAATAATAAAACCGGAAGCAAATGTAAACTACTACTGTAACGTGAAACGTAATGCCACACGCAAGCTTAGAAACAAAACGCGAAGCTATCTGGGCTATAAAATTCACTAGATAGACGTAAACGTTACGACAAATAACATTACACAGGAGATCTATACAAATATGTGAACTTCTCAAGAAAAAGTTGTCAATCAAGGCTGGGGATGATTAGAAATGAAAATGGAGATCTTCAGGTATATTTGACTAAAATTATCGATGTGAGGGAAAAGCATTTTGAAAAGCTTCTTAATGTACATAAAAGAGAACAAACAAAGGAATTTGAAATATATACCGCAGAGACGTGAATACCCGAATATCCGCAGATCGAATTGGAAATATCGATAGAGAATTAAAAAAAATGACATCCCAGCCGAAATAATTAGATGACTAGTCAAGGAACTATATAATTGATCAGTGTGTAGGGTCAGGAGGAGCTTCCACAGGAATAAAAAGCCCCAGTAATAGTTCCGTTTTTAAAAAAAGGCGATTAATCATACTGTAATAGTTACAGCGAAAGCACTTTACTCTCAACATGTTACATGGTGTTGAGTAATACCCTGTTACACGCCTAAGCGTGTATGTAGATGAAACAATTATTAGAGATCTCCAATATGGATTTAAAGAAAGTAGTCTGCGTTGGAGCAGATTTTAAGAAAGCGTATGATTCTATAAAAATGAAAAATTATACAATATCCTGGTACGAACTGGAATTCCGAAATAACTTATATGTCTCAGCGACCCCATAGACATAAAAATGCATGTAGATAATAATATGCCAGATCGAGATTCCCAGCAGACTGCAACAAGATACTGCTTTGTCATCACTACTGTTTAACTTTGCGTTAGAATATGTGATTCTAAAAATAAAGGGAAGTAACTAATTTTGAATGGCTTAAACCAACTGTTCGTAAACGTGGATGATGTAGATTTAATATTGGGCGATATAGATGCATAGAAAATCCCACTAATGTTTAACTAGAAGCTTGCACAGAGATAGGACTGCAGGGGAACATAGAGAAAACAAAATATATAATAAGCCGAAACCCAGAGAATGAAGGAAATAGAGACATATTAATTAAGAATGAGATCTTAACGTAAATAAATGTAAATATCTGGTAGCATATATAGCAAGCGAAAACGATGTAACAGACAAAATAAAAGAGTCGCCTAGCATGGGGCAAACGATGTTTGTACTCAGTCCAGAAACTCTTAACCTCGCGATTTATATCAAGGAACTTGGAAGTGAAAATTTACAAAACTGTTATTATGCTGGAAATACTGTATGGTTACGAAACTTGAAGTAGAATCCTAAGATCAGGACCTAAAGATCTAAGCAGACCCTGGCAGTTTAACATAAATTGCATGTGTTTGAAAATAAGGTTTTTAAAAAGATATATGCGCCGAAACAAAGCTATATAACTCGAGAATATAAAATAAGGAAGAACTCAACAGATTGGTGATTCACCCGCTATTATAAGAATAATGAAATCACGACGGCTAAAATGGCAATCTCGGATGAGGGGACGAAAATTATATTCTATCGTGGTTCGTAAGCCGGCGGGAAAGAGGCCATTACGAAGACCGAGATCTCGTTGGGATGACAATATTAGAAGGGATCTTCGAGCTGTAGATGATCATGATGAAAACTGGCTTGCTCTTATTCAGGATAGAATCCAATGCGAAGATTTGTTACTGCGTCGATGACCTTGCGAGTTGCGTATGGCATAAAATTATTTACTGATTTATTTATTACCCCAGGAATAAAATCCACACTTGAAGGAAAGGGCTTGGATTCAACACAGATGTCGATAGTTTACGGGACAATAATAAATCCTGATATGTATGTTATTTAGTTCCCGTTATGTTGGCACGCGGCATCTAATTGCGGCGATTTTTTCCAGATGGAAGTTAACACTTCCTGCAGATTTATGGGGTCTTTTGATGTTATTTAGGTTATTATTCAGGGCATGTTGAGTGGAAAAATCTGCTGTGTGAAAATTGGTTCAGCAAAAGATCCTAATTTCCTAATCAGAAAAAGTATTATTATTCAAAAAGCACTAAACGATAATCAGACAGCACAAGTCTAAAAGGCACTGAACTTCACTGTCCTTGTCTATCAGACAGGAAAATTAATTTCGCTTAGAGAACTTGTGCAGTGGATAAGATGTACAAGCATATTTGACCTACAGATAAACAGCATTTTTTCCCCGTAGAGAGACGGAGAAAGAAAATGCGGGTATAAACGGAGAATATCCAAATTCGGATCATGGTTCCAGACAGCAAGTTCACGATCCCGAAGAGCGAGGTAGATGTGTCACCTTAAGAGACTGAAATGTGCTTTAGTAAGCAAGGCAGAACTTCTTTTCATAAGTTTTCAGTTCAAATCTCTGAAATGCTTATCTCATAAGGAAGTAGTGAGTCTCTCTCACTCACACTCTCTTTCTCCCCCTGTATAAATAGGTAAAAAAAATAAGGACATTAGCTCTGTTTCTTGGGGCCTCATAAAGGAAGTTGGCTACACTGACGAAAATACGCAAGTTACGATGCCGTGTATATTCGGATCAGTGTTCAAGTGCAATGCGCCAACCATGAACCTTTATAACATTTTGTGTATGGAAAGGTAGGGATTACGTAAGTATCGTGTATACAGTATTAGTTACCAATCAGAAAAATGAATGTAGATAAATCGGCTTCT
>JAGDQP010052565.1:0-13756 GCA_022664845.1 Lepisma saccharinum | reverse complement strand
TTCATTCATTATTTCAACATTTTACTGAAAATTGTTCCTATTTGAAACATAGGATCAATTATTAGCGGGATTTCAATTTTACATAACTATAAATTAATACTGATTTTAAAGCTGCTTCAGTTCTACTGTTAATGGTATCATTGGATTTTCCCTTCCCATGGACTAAGAACCTGACCGCTACCTTCTCATCCGCACTTCTATCTTCGTAAAAATACATGATACGTTGTATATATATATATATATATATATATCCCAACCCGTCTGGTCAGCGTGGGAGCAGTAGAGCAACTCCTCCCTTCGGGGAGAGGCCTCATCCACTAGTGGATTGAATATAGCTGTGATTTATTATTATATATACGTATATATGAGCTCCTGCGTAGCCTAGTCTGTAAACGCGCTTGACTTCAGTGCGAGCGGTCCCGGGTTCGATTCGCGGTGGGGGCTCAAAACGGTGTTGACAATCGGGGAGCTACCTGAATAAAAGACAGTGGCAATCACAGTGAGAGCTTCGGCTCTCCTCTCCCAACCCGTCTGGTCAGCGTGGGAGCAGTAGACTAACTCCTCCCTTCGGGGAGAGGCCTCATCCAGTAGTAGATTGAATATGGCTGTGATTTATTATTATTATTATTTCTATTTTGATTCTGTCCATAATCTACATTCACTTTCTTTCCTATTTTGCCTTCCCACCATTCGTTCCAATGCGTTTTTCAGTACAAGCTCTTCTCAGACAATGACCCAACAAATGTTTGTTTGTGTGGGTGGGTGTGATACACATTAGTCATTTTCAGTCATTTTTTTAAAATTGCATATTGATTCTCCTTAGGTATATCTATGAAGGAAATATGCACGTTTAAAAGCTTTTTCAGTGTAAGAAAAAAATAATTAATTGAAGCAAAAAGAGTGAACATTTTAATACTTTTCATCAGTGCATGGAATTTATGGAATTTACAGAGGGAAACATATAGTTAACTGCCAAATTTACACTGGATAAAATGACTTGATTGGATTTTACACTACATAAAACGGCATTAAGAGTCCCTCCCTCTACACACACACACACACACACTTAAAAATCTATAAATACCACACTGGATATAATAAATAATTCAACACCAATTTAGACCTAAACAAGATGATTTCAAAAAAAAAAAAGATTTCTACTTTTTATTTGTAGGTCGGACTAGAATTTCCTATATTATTTTATAGTAAGAAGTAAATCGGACAACGATTAGCATTCTGTCGTTTTCGGTATAAGCTACTGATGTTATAATTTGGAAATAACACCGCATTGCCTATAAGCAATAAATTAAATTTTTAGATGATGTTGGTCTTCCCTTTGTTACAACGTTGTTGATAGTGAAGACTCCTAAAAGGTTTTAAAAACAAAAAATACTGTGTTACATAACCAAAAAACAATAAAATAACTACTTGAAACTTGTTCTAAAAAGTTAAAAAAAAAAGTGTTTAAAACTCGACAAAATGCAGTTTCTAACATACACTGTGACTCCTTCCCCCACCCCATGTTTATAGAAGAAACTTATCATGGTACACTTCATTTCATGTTCAAGAATCGATAACATTAAACTTCTTGCAAAATAAATATTAATTATACTAAATATTTAAAGACAATTGAGGATATTAGTTTATCTTCACTGCACTGGGCTAGAACCCCCGGCCCCGGCCTAGAACCGCCTCTGCACTCGGGCTCGTGAAACTGCGACGAAAAAAGTTCAGCAACAGTTTCAGTTTTGTCCAGAAAATGGACAAAAATAGGCAATTAAACTTCCCGAAAGAGAGAAGAGCCTAATTGTACTTTTTTTTTAACAAAACTGAAATTGTGGCTTAGATTGTTTTCATCGCAGATGTTAAAAATGAATTCAAATGTGAATTACGTAAAACAAAAAATCACCAAAAGAACAGAAACACTACATCTTGAAGTAGTTTACCTGAACTTAGATGGGACAATAGTCGCAAACAAAGAGGTCAGGGCACTGAATATTAACGCATAGGACATGGTACCAGTCATGGCGAAGATCACACCTTTCTATTGTTCCCCTTTAATGTCTTCACTAAACTTGCCCTTACAAATATGACAAATACTATCACTCACTCCTTGAAGACACTACTAGCGTTTCCTGACGAGCCTGAGGGTCCAGATTGAGGTTGAGGTTGCTATCCACAAATTATTATGTCATTACATATTTTCTGCTTTAGTTAATACCTGCAAAAGCTCCTCGCGTTCATTTCTCATTATTTTCAGTAAATTTGTACATGCTCATATTAAATTGAATTTAGAAGCTCATATTTCCTCGACTGCTAGTGGTTTTTTAATGCATTGTAGTTTGCAACTCTGTTTATAACAAAGAAGTGAACAAACGACTGGCGTTGTGTTCCTAGACGGAACTGACTATAAATCAAGTGATATATTTTTTATAACGAATGCATACCTCGTTGTAGCTTATTTACCATTAACCTGATTTAACTATAACTCAAAAAATGTACATTTTTTTTTAATTCTACGTACCTTTAAACTTCTCGTTTATTACACAACACTAGCAGCACACTAGCTTGGACTCCACTCTCGTCAACCATGAAACTCCAAACAAGGTTATCAGCTTCGTTGTTTAGCTCTTGCGCAATGCACGTGGTAGATAAAGGGTATAAGCTTAGTGCTGCTCATACTTTCGAACTGATCATATTAAACTGAATTCCCCTACCGCCACACAATATGGTGCAGATTTTGCAAGACAGGATTTTTTTACATTTGGGGACCCGCCTTCCACCCCTGTCTCTCTGCATTCTTTACACAAAATAGGTAGTGTACTTTCGGGGACGTACAGCACGAGCAGTTGTTCGCTCTCCCCATTTTGGGACAGGCTGTCCCTAGAGATTCTTGGATTGCCGGAATTCCGGCACTCCAAGAAGCTCCTATGTTCCTTCAGTTTAGACTTCAGGTGTTGCGGGACGGACTTTTGACCAGGCGTCCAAGGTTCTCCTGGTCTTTAGTTCATGTTTAGAACATTTGCTTGGGGGGAGTTCCCTACCTACCATATTTGCAATTTTATTATAAAAGGAAACATCGATACATAACATTTAGGACAAACACATGGACAACACACGGACTTCACAATGACAACACAAACATGGACTTGATTCGGCATCTTCTTCTTTTGCTGCCCCTGCAACGAGATAAGAGAGGAATTTAGGATCGGATTGCGCGTGGGAATGTTGTTTCGCCCACAAAGTTTTTCCGCTTCTCCTTCCTAGCCGTCTTCTTTACTGATATCTTCCTCTTCCTCACTCACCATAGGGTTTAGGTTGTTTTCACTTGCCACACTTTCACTCTCACTTCATTTGCACTTGTATTCCTTTGGGGATAGGGGGGATTGGCAAATCATAGCCGTAGAAATGATGTTCTCCTACAAAGTTTGTATGCATCTACCTTTGTTATCCTTACTAGGTTTCCCTCCATTTCCACCTTAGATTCCTCTTCTGATTTCCCTCTCCATCATTCACTCATTTGGTCACACATACACTAGGCTATTTTGCTGTACGCTTCCATTCCGGGTTCCGGAATGTAAGTGTTGTTTGGATTATTTGTTGTTAAATATTTTGATTATTATATGTTTTACTATTTCACTACACTTTCCCGCCACCACATTTATTCAACACGCACACTATGAGCGTCTCTTGTGCCGGATTCCTGCACAAGGCACTCTAATTTGCCACTGGCTTCCAGCGACCAATTTCACTTTATTTGCTGATAATCATGTTCTAATTAGTTATTCTGTATAGTTTTATTTAGGCCACTTTTCGGTTGTCTTTAACACATCCGGATGGTAATTTGAACACGTTTCGATACATAATGTTCTTTCGAGATGCTTGCTCGGCACCCGCGCGACGCTGCACACACACGACACGCTCGCGCCTCACGAAACCCGTAATCGTTTATCTTCTATATTGAGTTTAATTATCCATATATCTATGTCATCCTTCCCCTCATAAATTTCTCTTTATAGTACCTTGAGATTTTTGATGTCAGCTCCTGAAGTATCAAGGCGAGTTCCGGTGTTCGCAGGACCTCTGCCGTGTTTACATCCCTTATTCTATTTCTTAGATCCAATACCAAATTTTCAGTTTCGGTACATCTTAGAACTATATGTTCTGGTGTAGCTATTGTATTGCAGGTATGACCGTGTCCCGGGCCGTGTCCCGTGAGGTAATGTATCATTCCTCCACTGGCTTCCAGTTGCACTTCCAATCTTCCAGCCACTTCCGGAAAGATACCATAGAGTCTTCTTGCTTTCGGGCTGTTTTCCCCAAAACGTTGCCATGCACGGACTATTTCCCTTGTTAGTTCTTCTTTATTGTTGATTTCCGTACGTATGATTTCTCTTATTTTGTCGTTGTTTTTTTCAGCCAGTACAGGGCTCCGTGTTGTTTAATTTGAAGATGCATCGGCAGGGTTGCGGTCGCTTCCTGAAGTGCTTCCACCGGAGTGGTTCGATAGGCTCCAGTTAGCCTTATTAGCAATTGCCTTTGGGCTTTGTTCACTATTTGAGATTGTTTTATATCGTCCATCCGGTAGCTCCAGGCACTAGCGGCATAACACATTACTGCTCTAATCACTTGGTCGTGGTACAGCCTTATAATTTTTGTTGGTATTTTTAGTTCATTTGTGGCAATTGTTATAAGTTTATGGGTAATTTTAATTGCTTTATTCGTTACATTTGTTGTATGTTCCCTAAAATTTAGTTTTTCATCTACTATAAGGCCCAGATATTTATAATGTTTTTCTCTTTTTATTGATTTGTTATTAATTTTGATTATGGGTCCCCTGTTAAAATTTAGCTTTCCTTTAAATAATACATACTTTGTTTTTTCTGCTGAGATAGTCAATTTGTTATTACTGCACCACGTTACCATTTCGTTGACGATTGTATTCGCTTTTTGTTCCAGATTAGTTCTACTACTACCTTTTAGTACGACCGCCAGATCGTCCGCATACCCTACCACAGTTTCCACCTCTTGCAGTCTACTTAGCATCTCCAGACATGGCTGGAATGTTATGTCCCAGAAAATGGGTCCTAGGATCGACCCTGGGGACAGCCCCTTGTGGGCGCCTTCCACACAACGCCATCAGCCGTGTTGACTTCAATTTTTCTATTTATGAAATAGTTATTAACAAGTTTCCATATGTCTGGATGTATCCTGAGATTTTTTAGCAAGACAGGATTGTTAGATACGTCGCCTATGCGATGCGCACGCGCCGTGAACGGCGCATGGAGGATGTTGAGGTAGCGCTTGACATATTTTCGACCGCGGCACGGAGTCAGGTGGGGTGGTCAGTCCCACACTCAACCGCCTTTACCTCCAAAGGAACAGTCTGGTACTCAATTTTATAGGAGGCTGAGTGCACCTCAGAGCGCCAGACGTGGGGTCTCTGAACAAAAGTCTCCAGCGTCCTGACTGGGATTTGAACGCGGGCCGCCTGATTCGTAGTCAGACGCACTACCTCCTGAGATACGGCGACTAGCTATCGAAATTATTTTTTATAAATAATAAATTGTAGCAAATCTTTTGAAACAAGCCCCACACGTGAGTATTTCATTCTGGTTTCAATGTCATAATGAGGGTTCAAAAATAGAGTTCTAAGCACTAGAAAGTATATTTTAAGTGGTTTTATTTTCTTGTTAACCTGTACTTCAGCCATTCCCAAGTGACGATGTAGGACATCGAAGCATGTCTCTCGTCCAGTAGAAGTGGCCGCAGAACGAGTAATGTAGCAGGTTACGCATCGAGTGTATGCTCGCAGTCAGTCATAGTGTCTCGGCTCGGTCTGCTTCGTACCTTCTATAACCTTGCTAGTGAGAATAAGCTAACTATGACGTCATAGAGCGTCCAGTTGGAAATACTTGACATCGATGAGGATGTCCCGAAACATTTCGGTAGCACTGTGCTCTGTGGAATGAGAGAATGAGATGACCAGCTACATTGGCGTGTCACCAGTTTGTAGCTGTCGCCCAAATAAACGTTGCTACTTCATTTACGTTTAAGAATATAGATTGGTGTTTTCTGGGTAAGTTCAAGGTGCTTCCTGGAAGTTGAAATAGATTTTATTTATATAATACAGGGCAGGATTGGGTTGGGCTACATAGAAAAGCACCATCACACAACTTTTTGGTCTATAGCGAATTTGGCAACATTAGTCTAGCGAGGCAAGGGCCAAATATATTTTCGTATACTGGAGTAGGCGAGGGAGGAGAAAACAGTTGACTACCCGTCTTAGTTGGAAGGCCCTGGGTTCGATCCCCAGCGGCCGACGATCCTGACTGAGGTTTTTCCAGGGGAGGGGTCCTCAGTCACACGAGGTAAATATCGGGTTAATACCTCCCAAACAGGCCATGGGCAAATCCTTTTCCCTTGGAATATTTTCTACAGAAAATAGGAACGTCCTTCTCTAAGTGAAAGTGTATGTTTCGATTTTATTTTGCAGTTCTAAATAAAACCTTCTTTGACTTCGAAATGGTTTGTAAGTATTTTTGGTAAGAGAAGTTTGGTAATGTCTTTAAAAATTCCCCGACACATGCAATTAAACTGAGATAAAATTGATCAAAAAGTGATTCAAAGTAAAGCAAGTTGGTCTGTCGTTTGTAAATACTCCGCGGTAATATTCCTCTCTGCGTGAAGTGGAAAATTTACAATGAATGCCCTAAGTTTGTATTCGTCCATTATAGTCCTTAACTAATTTCGTTTGAAACTTAAGCTCTTATAAAACACACATTATAATTTTTACAGGCTGCAGAGAAAATATAGGAAAAAGCTCGATTCCAAGAAATGGTGTTTTGACACTACGAGAGTTTCTTAAAAAACATCTTGCACGGAAATTATTGAAACTGGACAAGGTAATTAATAAGAAAAAGCTGAATGTTGGATGAACTATTCAAACAACGAAGTGGGAACGATAAATAGGAAAGAGAGAGTGAGGCAATGAACAATGTTGATGTGGGAGGATGAATTATTTGAAGCTTGTGGGATTAATTATAGAAGAGTTGAGGGAGGTTTTCATCCTGTAGTGGAGTTATACAGTGTTTATGATGATTTACCTAGACTAAGTTAATGATTTAAAAGGGAGCCTAATAATAAGGAATATGGGTGTTGCACAGAAGGAACTAAAAAGGATAATGCATCATCAAAAAGTTTTTTCGTTTTTTTCAAGACTGAGAAAAGACGTTCATTCAAACGATTCAGAAGAGGGGAACATTCCTCCAGTGCTGAGTATAGAATATAAATTAATTTGGTAGAGAAACAAGTACTTTTAAGGAAAGGGAGGAAACAATTTCGGGGAATTGGAAGTGCCTGGATAGAAAACAATGGAGAAAATTTAGTGAGCAGATAAAGAATGAAAAATTCTTCAGAATTGGAGGAAACAATTAAATGGAAACCATGAATAAGAGAAAAAGAATAGCTAGATGGAGAATGCATTAAAAATCAATGGTCTTCTAAACAATAGTAGGAGACAGAAGGAAAGATAGATGAAGAGTAAAGGAAGAAACTAAATTAGAATGCAGAATGATTTCAAAGAAAAAAAGGCCATGATGGGAACAAAAAGTGAGATGAAGGCAGGATAGGGTCAACGAAACAGCAATTCGCTGAAATTTGCGTATGGAGAACACACAAGTCTACTATGGAATATTCTCTTGTTTCATTTAGGTTAACAACAATTACTGGATGACTTGATTGCTGTTGCTGTGAAGAAGCTACATTTAATATGTGTATTTCTTGTAACCAAACGTCATTGCTTGATTGTTGTTCATATTTATGCTTCCCGCGTACTTATATTCGAGTACAATGATCGTTCGTATTTAAGTAGTATCTAAATTGAATGAGAGCCACGTAAATAGTCAGCATAAATGAGAAAATAAAGGGTTACTTTTTTTTATTTAAATCCACCGCGTTATGTTGTATTTAGTATTCAACCTTTCTAGATCACCGAAATAAAATCATCCTGATTTTTTTTTTAAATTTATATAGCGTCAATCGTAATAGGAAAAAAATGAAATGTTAACAGCGTCAGTCATAATGCGAGGTCTGTCTACAAAGTAATGAGACCTATGTTTAATTTTCAGATATGGCAACTGGAACGTCAAAAAGCGTCTAGACAAAAGGTACTCTCAGACTCATGAAAAATGGCTGATGTTAATTTTGAGCGTTGAAATAATTATACGATATTGCAACACAGAATCAAAGTTAATTGCTGATTTAAAGTAAATAGTTCACATGATTGTTTGCCACCAGTGGTGGATCCAGGATTTTGGTGACGGGGGCGCACGTGGAATAAACCGGAGACATTTTCGATATATTACCGCTAAGTGATTTTTTTTTAGTATAAATGTATTGTATCATATATACCCTCCTATATCTGGAAAATGACACTAGTGTGCCCAAAAATACATATTTATAGATAAATTAGATTCGTCGGGAAGCAAATCGAAGCTTTTTCTGCCATAAACTGTTGAAGTAATGTTATATAAATAAATTATTTTCCTTTGAAAGGGGTGTCCCCTAGCTGGATTCGCCACTGGTTGCCACATTTATATTTGGATCAGTATTGACATCTTGTGGAACTTTGAAATTTTTCCATCCCCGATTTTCTACGAATCAGACTACATCCTTGCATTGTAGTAAGATTCAACAGACTAACGTGGACGCTTTTGATTCAGCAATCATTTGTGTTAGTGTGCATTCTTTCTGTGCGTAGTAGAAATACTCATACTCCAAAAACCAACTTTCATCATCTGTTGCAACGCAGTAGAGGATCTTGATCGTTTTGAAATCAGTAAAGCATTTCTTTCAACACTACCTTTCGATGTATATTTGTTCAAGGTAACCTAATTTTGCCGGAACGATATTTCAACACACTTTTCTGATGTGAATAACATGTGCACATTATCACGATTCATACGAAATACCTCACCGATCATTCGCTTTGCCATACATCGATAGTGTTGTTGGATATTTCTCTCTATATATATTTTTTGTGATGTAATAGTGGAGCACACCCTGACACAAATGATTGTTGATGCTCATGTTGGCAAGTTAAAATTTGTACTTGGGTTTTTCTTCTTGCGAATTTTGAAAGTTAGCGGCCACACATCGACATCGCAGCAGTAGATGAAATACTTTTTAAGTTTTAACCCCATGTAATGCAACATAGAAGTTTTAAACAACAGTAGCATTTCCGTTTGATCTTTCAAATCCTCTGTTGTGTCCAGCTAAGTACAGGAAGCCAGATGGGCGTGCATTTTAAAGAGGGGACTTTCGAACATTGTGTTTTGGTTTAATTCTGTGTAAAAGAACGCCAACAGAAATTAAAAATGTTTTGGGCAAAAGTGAACCTTCGTATACAATCGAACAAATGCATCTGAACGCAAATTTCCCAGTAATTATTGGATTGTTTTCAACGCGCTATTTTATCGGTCGCTTTGTGACTGCAGACGAAATGTGGGTTCACTAGTGAATCACTACTACACACCAGAGTCGATGCAGCACTCTTAAGCAATGGAAGCGGTCAGTGTCTGCCATTAAGAAATGCAAAAGCATCTAAAAAAAATAGACTTGAAAAATTAAGTTTGTAAAAGTCATGACTGTCATTCTGAGGCCACAAACTTTCCAAATGACCCTTGTACAATTGGCATATATGGCAAATAAAGTAGTATCATAACTTACCTCGTGGGAACATATGCGATTTTCCTTTTGCTATCCACGTTTGATTAGACTGTAACTTAACATTTTGTTATTTGATTCAAAAATTCATGCATATTCATTTTCACGTCTTATTTGCTTGCTATTATTGTGTTTGTCTTTATTGATCTATCGGCCTGTGTCACATGTATAATGGATTGTCAGTCAAGATTGCGTATGTGACAGCGCGTTTGACAGTATGCATATGGAAATGTAATAATAATAGAACAAAGCTCTCTCTATATATATTCAGCTGAAAGACTTAAATGTTTTACGACTGTTTCTGAAGTGATAATTGCAATCTCTGTGTTGTACAGTTTATTTTTAATATAATTTTTGTCATTTTTTGAATCTTTGACTCTCATGTTTTCAATACAATGATGTTTTTTTTTTGTGTGTGTATGTATCTGATTTTCATCTACTTTATAAACTAATTGTAACATACTTACTTTACACTTTATGTACATTTCTTTTCTGAAATTCCTTAGCTTTGTGCTAAAAAAATATAATGTGTATAAGGTTCTTGTGACTGTTTACACACTAAATTCAAATAGCGAACTATTTCATCTTTTGAGAACGGAAAGAGGGACTATTCTTTTAGAGTGAATTTTCATCGGAGAAAAGATGAAAGATGGGATCTATGGTAGTCCTTTTCGATGGTAACGTAGACATGATAGGGTTTTTTAGATGAGTTTCCATCTATTCAGATAATTTTCAACTTTTAAAAACGAAAACGATGCAATAAGACGTTTAAAATGTAAAAATATGCAAAAGGAAGCATTTATTCATAGCTGGTAAGAAAGAAAAATAATGTACTTATGAATGAAAAAGAGTAAAAAGACGCTTAATCTCGAGAAGATATCTGAACTCAGTACTATCTGGCCAGCTATCCAATGCTTTAACCCCTCAGCCAGCCGTCCAACTGCGAGAATACGCCTTCGAAATGGTTGCTTTCGTCTCGTCAGGTACTTGAGAACAATGTTCAAATATTTCTTGTAGATATCTTGCTCAGTTACACCTGAAGTCTTCTGTCTCGGAAAAGTTTTCAGGTTTTCTGTTGTCATTTAAAACTAAACGCAACGCGTAAAATTTCAGAGTATAACTTCGTCTTTCGATAACCTTCGCAGTAACAAATGGTGGAGAACAAATTTGACTATGCATTGTGAATCACACTTAAAAAATATGATAAATAAACCACTCTAAAAAGACGAGAAATTTCTCTTTCAAGTTTTAAGAATAAGTTACATCCAAAAGCATCGTAATTCCACCTACAAAGTTCACATTTACCATCCAGAAGAGAGAGTTTCGTTGAAAACTATCATTTTCGATTGAAAATTCCGCTCTTTGATTTAGTGTCTATTTCCTAATAAATTTCGGCTCACTCATTTTTGGATCAGTCTGATTAAATAAGTGCTCAAAATCAACTCTGCATCAAATTTATTCGGTGTAGCCTACTTATATAACGGGGAAAGTGACGAAGTGTGTCTTGTAGTCAATAAACACTGAGTCGAGGCAAAAAAAACTTGTGCTCAGAAGAAAACACATCATGTTCGAAGCGTTTCCACCGTGTATTAGTGCCTTTTTCAGATTTCTGTTTCTCTGCCTATCTCTTGACGTCTATTTTATATCTTTTAGAGGTCCTTTCACTGTCACTTGTCTCCACCTCTCGTTCCCTTTTACTTTCCTCATTGGTTCTTTCTCTTTCATCATCATCTGCTCCCTTCAGAATTCTTTGCTGTTCTTTAATTATGCTTAGTCCATCGTCTCATTTCATAATTCTATTCTCCATTGCCTTTTGTTCAAAATTGTACAGAACATTTGATAGAAGTGTCAGATATTTACCGGAAGTATAAAGAATACGAAATTTTCTGTTCAGTATTGTCCTTTACTCCTCATTAATACAATCTTTGGTTGTAATTTGTAATGTTTTCTTTGTGTGTGTTATTTTTGTTTAATCTATTATTACATTAATCCTTTCTTACATTATTTTACTGGTTTTGTATCTCCGTAATTTTTCTTTTGTTTGTAACTGAATTATTTCTCTTGTATTTCGTCCAATTTTGATGTGTTGTATTTGCAATTTTGTATTCTTCTTGACAAGGGTTAGGTGGTAGAGCAGCCTCGGGCTGAACCTCGCCCGCCCTAATAAAGCCATATTCAATTCAATTCAAACGTCTTATTACAATTTTTTAATCCTATTAGGTTATTTTATTAGTATATTTTATTAATTTGTGTATTTTCTGCGTGCTTCTTGTATTACTTATTTCATTACTCACATTTTTTGCTTATTTCGCGCATCTTTTGCTTACTTCATGCACTTTACTGTATTACAGTTCACTTGCTTGCCTAATGTATAAATTTGTATTACTCAATTAATTTGTAATGTAACATGTATTGACCAAGTGCCGACTTTCCAGCTGTTTATAGCACTCAAATAAATTAAATTAAATTAGCGCAGACTATTACGATATATCAGTCTCTTTATTTCCTTGTTTGCTTGTTTACTGAACAAGCAATGTAGCTAGAAGCATTCTTTAAGAGTCAGTTTTTGGTAGGGGAAAACATTTTATTAGTAATGTGAACCATTACGCTTTTCAAACAAATCATTTGAGCTCTACTGATTTTGTTCCAGGAATCTATACCAGGCCGTGAATAATAATAATTGGTCACATTTGGTTAATATTACGTAGTCATTTTTTTCTGTGTAGTACATTGAAACGTATGTTCTTTCGAAGCAATAAGCTTACAACTAGATCGCGATTATCCACGGTAATGACGGGTATGGATAACGAAAGTTGCGATTAAAAGATAAAATCGTTCCACACTTAGACTAATTACTGACACATCGAGACGTATTCATTGAAAACAGACACACTGAAACGTCTATTAATGAAATAATAGGTTACTAAGAGAAAAAAAATATGGAGCAAAATGATCGGTCGCATAGAACTTCCACAAAAGCTTAATACCTAATTTCTTTCTGGTTCCTTAGTTATAACACCACTCTGCGAACATAATCCCCGCCCCCACTTTTGCCGTTGAAGATATTCACTTAAATGTCTCCTGCTTTTAGGAAACTCCAAGTTCAGTTCTCTTCTTCGAGTATCTTCGTTCATGATCGGTCAGCAGTTTCGGTTCCTGCCCCAGGCTAGCACCCTAGATTTAACTGCTATTATAATTTTCGTAGCAATGTTAAATATAAAACCTTTACGGGCAATCATTAAAGATAAGTAAAGGAATTTCCTGTGCTTCAGGGGGAAGTACGGTAAGTAAAACCGCAGGTGTTACCTATAAGCTGCAACACTATAGACCAAACTATGGATCGGTAATAGTAATTTTAACACCAGCTTTTTCACCAACAGAAGTTTCCAGCACACAGACTGCGCGCGCAACGCAGTGTTACCAACTCAGAAATGTGAAACATGAGTCTTATCACTGACCTCTGCTTATATCTCCCTCCTTTACTTTATACCAGATACAGTTTCACAATTACGCTTCTTTAAATTGTTTGTGTGCTATTTTTAAAATAAAAGCTGTAGTCTTTATATCTGGTGTAGTAAAAAGTAATCCATTATTTTTGCATGACATTGAAGGCTTGACTTACCATAGTTAGAATGATCCGATTTAGGTCACATATGCGCCGTTTTGTTCGATAACGTGTTGCCATTTGGAAGGAAATATCATGATGCCTCTCTCATAGAGGCCCTTGTCCCTATTGGCAAAAAATTGAGACAGTCGATGTTCACAAGCCTCTCTTGAAGCGAATTTTTCACCAGCAAACGTGTTCGCCATGGACAGGAACAGATGGTAATCACTCGGTGCCAGGTCCGGACTATAAGGTGGATGCATAAGAACCTCCCAACCAAGCTCCCGGAGCTTCTGGCGAGTCACTATCGATGTGTGTGGCCTGGCGTTGTCCTGGTGGAACACAATGCCTCTCCTATTGGCCAAAGCTGGCCGCTTCTGGGCGATTGCTGCCTTCAGACGGTCCAATTGTTGACAGTATAGTTCC
>JAGDQP010052563.1:0-13756 GCA_022664845.1 Lepisma saccharinum | reverse complement strand
GATAGAAAAATGTTGCACTGCCATTGTTACTTTCAAGTAACCATTTTTATCTATCATAGGATATCTCTAAAGTTATTATACTACGAGAATAATTCTTTATTAATTAGTTTCATTTCTAAAGCGCAGGAATTAGAACGTGAAGACATGCAGACTTTCTTAATAAAGTAACATAACCTACATTCAGAACTAGAGATTTTATTTATCCACTCTGAAACAGGAAGAAAGAGAAAGAGAGAAAAAGTTAGATGAGAAAAATCGCACAGCCATGTGGAAGAGAACAAATGATTAACAATATCAGATTACGTAAGAGTTAAGTTCCCACACAGTTAATCTTACATTGTTTAATATGTTGTCTTACATACAATAGAGGATATGAACTATACAAGGAGTACTGAACGCGAAGTTTATATTAAACTTATTACACTAGAGGTGAACTAGATCCATGGAAATAAAATACTTCTAGATTGCATACTGCACTTGATATAAACAATAGAAGAAGTATTGAACATGAAGTTTATAATGAAGTGAACATGTTAGAACAGATCATATTCAATTCAATAGCATAATGAGTACCAGACTTAAAGTATATATTCCTTTTAGGGCTGAACTAACTTAGTAAATATTTAAGTACTGATACTCTGCATAATACATACGATATTCAGTTTGTATACAAAAGGAGTTAACATTATCAGACTTCAGCCCTACTAGAGTGCATACCACTTGTATTACACTTAGGTCATATTGATTTTTATAATAATTAGGTAGAAAGAATGCACTATTAATATAAACCATTTTACAATTTTATCACCTTCTTGAAACAAAGCTAACGTTTTATCATGCTATGTAGAAATATATACTATAAAGAATGGAAAATAAACCTCTCCTGCGCTAGATGATGATTTCATTTTTATAATTTATACAATATAATGTAAGATTCTGATGAGTTAATGAATCTTATATATTGCAGAAATGTTTAAATTTTAACCTAGTAAATTTTAGCAGCTGAAGCATGAGAATGTATACCTGTATTATTAGTTTAATCATGAATACTGAGAGCTTTTGATATGGAAATAAAACAAATGATTACTAGTAACAAGAAACTTTTAATAACAGATTTTATAAATATATTGACATCGGAAACTTCTCTTAACATTGAAGATAAAAAATAAAATAAATTAATTAGAAATTTTACAAAGTAAAAAGTTATTCACAACTTTGTAACTTAAGAAACCTAAATTGGTTTTGTTTACCAAAAATGGTTGTTTACGACAGTATATTATTGACTTGCCAGATTTCAAAATTTTATTATATAGTTTTTACGATGTTCAATTCTTTCAAAAAATTTTTCCTTAGTATCTAAATGTGAAAGAATAAAAAATTCAAGTGATAATAGTCAATTGTTTCATTGTATGATAAAACTGCCATGTGAAATTTTTTAAAAAATAATAGGCTATCAAAGCATTGTCAATGATTAAGCGAAATTTTTAGTGGATTATTATGGGATATTTTAAGTGGTTATAACACAAAGTGCATAATTCATATTTATAGATTAATTGCACAACTCTGCGAAGTTGATGCAGGATTCTTTTGTAAAGGCACTGAAAAACTACAATGGATTTAAAAGTTGTTTCAACTAAAGAATGAAAAGTTTAAATGATGGAAGATGTCTTTCCCTTAGATTTTAATGTTAATGTAAGGTTTTACACTTACCAAATAGCAATGGAAATCACCATGTGAAAAGTGTTTCCAACTTCAGTCTTGGAGAAAGCTGCAATGTTCGAAAGTTGACGAAGATGTGTTCAAAATAAATTCGTAATTATATTTTCGTACTGAGACTAATGTATTATTTCTTTCGTGAGTATGAAATAAATTTTAATTACTGTATAGCTTTGGATTTTTACTTACTAATAAATGAAATAAATTGGATATTGCGTTAAAGGAAAAGAGTTGCCGTGGCTCAGACGGTAGCACTTCTGACTACGAATTGGGCGGCCTGGGTTCAAATATCGGCCAGGACAATGGAGACTTCTCTTACAGTGTTCCATGCCTGGTGCTTTCAGGTTAACTCAGTTTCCTTCCAAATTGAGTACCGGAGTGTCATTGGTAATCCTGGGCACCTTGCGAAGCTAATGGCGGTCGAGCATCGGACTGATCATCCCACATCGCTTTGTACCGTAGGACAAGAAAATATGAAGTGCTACCTCCACATCCCCAATGCTCCGTTCAGGGCGCGTGCGTATGGCACACTGGATAGATTTACCTTTTTACTTTAAGTTAATAAAAATATTGAACTCATTTTTTCTACTTTAGAAAATGGAAATTTATTCCTTATCTGAAAAATGTTACAAATATTTTTATTTAAGTAAAAGTCGATAACAAAGGTAAAATGACCTTTAATTGAAAATTAACAATTGATTAGTGTAAAACTAAATAATTTACTGACACGTTAGTTGTTTAAAAATTAAGTGAGATAAATTTGTAATGAAAAATATTTTCATAATTTATGTTTACTAAAAGAAACCTATATAAGATTTAAAAACATTATTTAGTTAAATTTGTGAAAGTAAAAGATAAACCAAGCATTCGTTAAGTAAACAGTAGTTATTACATAAAATATTTAAAATTTATTAAATTTGTTTAGTTAAAATAGTTGTAATTAAAATTTTCTTGAAGAATAAAATTAAGTTTGTTTTTTTTGGAGTAAAAATATTCAAGGTTGATAAAACTCGTTAAGTAGAAACTTATTTGTTACAATTAAAATTTTGCTTAAGTATAAAGATAAAGTAAGTTTTCGTGTAGTAAAGGTGTTAAGTTTAGAAGTTTTGAAGTAAAAATTATTATTAGAAGTAATTAAATTAGTTTTCTTAAACTTTCCTTTAAGATAAATAATTTCATCGAATTTTGAATGACCTACAAAAAATTTAACTAAAATATTTAATTAAAACTGAAAAACATATATATAGTAGGAATTGTATACAATATTTCACTAAAATAATTTGTACTGATTATGAAATTTTAGTATTTTGTATTAATAAACATTGGATAAATAAAATAAAGATCTTTCTAAAACATTTATGAAGAAAAATTTATACCAAGATTTTTAAACATTTGACTAAAATATTAAAGATTTGCCAATTTCTTAAGTAAAAATGATATTTCAAATAAGTAAAAAAAGTTTCGAAAACTTATGTTTAATTTAAATAATTATCTTTCTTAAAATATAGCTTAATTAAAAAATAAATATAAGTAATATTAAGATAAGTTAATAATGTTAACTAAATCAGTTTTTACTTTCTATCATTCTCTGTTTAATTAAAATATTTATTGATGAAACTTTGTATAAATAAAAATAAATAACTTAAAAATTTCTTGAAAATAAATTAAGTTATATTGAGTATTATTTTATTAAAATATTTAACGAAAAAATTTAAGTGCAGTACTTTTTGCTTCTTATTAAACTTCTCTTTAACAAAAGTAGTTTACAATTATTACTATGCTCCACTTTAATTTAAATAATTAACTTAATCAATTTGATGAACTAAATTAAATAACTTAAAAAAATATTAAAATTTAGTAAGAGATACTAAAAGTCTTTTAAAATAAAATAAATGAAGCAGACAGTTTCATTAAAATAGATTAGATTCTATTAGGCAGTAAAATAAATCAATTATAAAATTTTTAATTTAATTAAAACATAAATAATCAACTTTTCTTTAAAAATATAATACACTTAGATGAAATTTATTTAAGTAGAAAATATTAAGTGAGATGAATATTTTATGGAGTCGAAAATAATTGAACATGAAATTTTCAGTTAACATAATAAGTTACAAAAGGTGTAAGTAAAATAATTACAAATAAGAATTTGTTTTAAATAAAGTAATTCCCTCATATGATTTGTTTAAGTAAGGTAATTTTAAAATTTTCGTAAATGAACGTTATTAAACATAGTCTTTTCTATTTGCAATGTGAAACTTAGCTAATTAACTTCGAGTTATATAAAAATTATATAGTAATTATTAAAACTTGACAAAATTATATTTATTTCAGCATTAGAAATCAAAAGGAATATATCCTTTCTATCTACTTGATAACAAACCATCCTTCAAATTTTGTAACACTAATTTTTAATTTTTGGAAATACTAGAAACTCATGATTTCCAAACTTGTAATCAGTCAACCTTTTCCTACAATATGAATAGGATATATGCAAAGTAAAAATGAATACTAGCTTTAAAATTTAGACTTCGAAATTCTATAAAGTATTGAGCTCCGATTGAAAGAAAAATCTTTCAAATTTTGTAGTTAAGGAATATTGAAATTTAGATATTTTCTTTCTAACTTACAGAAAGAAAGGATATTCATAGTATGTATAAATTGTTTTGAACTTTAGAATAATGAAGAATATGTAGTATTCTGATCAGTTTTAAAATTCTCAGAGTTTTATTAAAGATTATTTGAATGCAAACTATTATCTCTTTTACTATATAAAATTTTTATTACTACTTTTTTCTAATAATAAGATCTTTGAAAGAAGATTTTTAATACTAGTATGAACATTGTAAAGAGAAACTTTACCAGTAGAAAATAATTCATAACTTTAAAAAATAGAAAATTGTTTGAGTTAACATTCATGACCTTATAAAAACATTGAAAATGTGAAATATTTAAATAAAAAGTTCTTAGAAAATGGTTTATTTTTAGGCTTACAAGTTTCATTTTCAGCTTAACTTTATGAACATTAAAAATGTGAAATATTAATAATAATAATGAACTTTTCCATTTAAAATTATGATTGAATATTCTGCTTTTTATGTTACACAAAGTAAGTTTATACTGACTGTTACCTTACTCATAGTTTACAAGGATAATAGTAATAATACAGCATTACAGTATTAATATTTGAGATATGAAATAATACAAGTATCTTTATAAAGCATAATAATACAATAAAATTTACCATTTGTAAAAATCATTTTCAACTTTTAAGAACAAAGTTACACCTTGTTCAAGTGAAAAAGAAAATGTATATAATTGTAAAATTAAGTAAAATTTCACTTCCTACTGTTCAAGGAACTTTGAAAATGAAACAAATGAAGGTATATTGTTAATAATATTAGCTTCCACTTCGTAGATTGTAAATTAACGAAAAAAATTCGTTTGTGACCTTGGAAGAGGATATATCTTACTTTCAAAATACTACATGATGTGATTAAGAAAAAATTATTTCTAACTGAAAATAAAAATATATTAAGTAATTTACATACATAAAATTTGAATTACAAGATTTTAAAAAGTTGTTAAACGATAGAACTTTTAATTAGAAAAGCAATTGGTTTATACTTAACAGAAGTTTTCAATTTGTAGCTTGTAAGTTATTTATATAAAATTTCGATTATAACTATCTATCTAACTGTAAGTAAGAAAATGCGGTACTTTAAAAATTGTTTTTAGTTGATTGAAAAATCTTAAGTACAGTAGAAAAATTATATTGTGTACTTTACTTAATTAAAATTTCATCTCCAACTATCAAAAACTTTTTAATCAATTTAATAAATGAACTAATTTTTCTATTGTATATTATAATTTCAATTAAAAACTTTCTAAGAAAATAGCTTATTCGGTTTTAAAAATATTTTAAACATAAACGAAATTTTGTTTATCTTCTATTAGAAAACATTAGAATATAAATATTGGAAAGAGTTTAACTTAAAGAAATGAAATTGTATTTGTAACTTTCTTGGTATAATTGTTACTATAATAAATAATAATATAATTTAGAAGTAAAATTAATTTCACAATGAAACTAGGAAAATCATATATACAGTCGACATATATATATATCGAAAAACTATATTCGTAGTCAGACGCACTATTGCCTGACCCACGGTGATTTATCATTTTCTAGATTGCAGATAAAGAATTTGAAATAGAATTTTCAAGATAAACTTTTTGAACATATTTTCGTGCAAGTATCGATTTATGAGCAAACCTATCATAACCTACGAAATATCATTACATAAATAATACAATAATATATCTAAATCTTATATTGAAAACAAGTGAACTTGCCTCAAGTATTATGTAGAGAATAAATCCTCTGAAAATATTAAACACAATACTGCTTTTCTGCGTCCAATCGCAGTGAACGGTATCTACGTTACATTTTTGTCTTGTGATTTCCTTCATGTTTGCGATCGCCGCAAACGTTGCTTGAAATTTTCGGGTGATTTGTGCATTACAAACTACTTCAGGGAAGTATATCTGTGTGTGTGTGCGTTTTACCTGATTTTGTGAAAGCAGTAAAATGTAAGGCTACCTAAACATGATTTAAGGGTTTGACTGGAGAAGATGCTTACTTGTTTTAAACTTAAAATTTACATATATTAGGGTATTGTTTATCTAATGTTATTTCCTTAGATGATGATAAGTTTGCTCATAAAGTAATACTTGCATGAAATAGTGTTCAAATTTTTTCTTAAAATTTCTAATTCAAATTTTACTTGTGCAACTTAGAAAATATATTTTCCTAGTTTCGTTGTGAAACAAATTTAACATAAAGAATTACAAAACTATTTAAGTTAGTAACAATTCTTATCAGAAAGTTAGAAAAGAAATTTTATTTCTGCATGTTAAACTTTTTTCTATTTTTTATTTCAACCTTTTTAATAGAATAGAAATAAAATCTCCTCTAAATGTTATAAAATATTTTTAAAGCAGAACAAGCTTTTATCTTAGTAAGTTATTCATTGAACTTATAAGATACAAGAAAAATATTAGTTCACTTATTCAAATGGTGAAATAAAATTTTGAAATAGGGATATAAAATTTTAATTATGTAAAGTACACAATACATTTAAGAAATTTTATTTAATCAAGTAATAAAATATTTATAAACTAGCATATTTTCGTACATAGATATATAGTAACAATCGAAATTTTACTTAAATAATTTAGAAACTACAAACTTAAAATTACTGTTAAGTACAATGCAATTACTTTTCTAATTAAAAATTTTGTCCTTTAAAATTCTTAAACTTTGTAAATTAAATTTTAGTTGTGTAAATTACTTCATATATTTTATTCTTCAATTATGAAATAAATTTTACTTAATCAAATTAAGAAGTATTTTAAATGTAGCATAATTTTTTCTTACAAGATAACAAATGAAATTCTTTCTCGTTATGTTGCTGTCTACAAAGGGGAAGCTAATTTTAGGAACAACGCACTTTCATCATTTCTCATCTTCAATGTCTCTTGAAAGTAGGCAACTAAACTGTACTTAAACCTTATAAAATATAAAGTGAAGAGTTATGTTAGGAACAAATATATACATTTTCTATTTGACTTCAACAAGTTTTAGCTTTGTTCTTGAAAACTGAAAATTATTTTTACAAATTTTAGATTAGATTTTATTATACATTATAAAGATATTTGAATATTTTCACATTTTAAATATTAATACTGTAGTGCTGTATTATTACTATTAGATTTGTAAACTGTGAATAAGGTAACAGATACTGTAAACATACTTTGTGTAGGTCAGAGATTTGAATTTCAGTTAGGGAATTTCAATCATAGTTTTTAAGTGGAAAAGTTTATAATTCTCATTATTATTATTATTATTTTACATTTTCAATGTGTTGTGGCACTGTGTGCCACTACTCTTTTTCCCATTAACAAATGTGTAAATAAATTTTATGTAGTTATTCATTTAATTTTTTTAAAAAATATCGCTAACAATAATGTTATGTATATATGCTAATAAGGTAAATGGTATTTAAAAAAGCCCCGCCGGGACATATTTAGGTGTTTAATCATGCTAATGTTTTGTTGTTCTATATTCTAATTCTTATGTACTCAGTTTGTAATAATTTGAATGTTTGTATGTAATTCTCAAATATCCTTTCAGCTGAACCAGCGGATTTCTCTTCGACCAGGTTCTTATAATTTTTCTTTCTTTTTCAACGATAAAAATCTGAGGGAGTGAATAGCTATTTCTACACCGTTTTTGTTTGCTGGCTGAGCTACCTTTGTGTCCTCTCCTTTGGTAGCCAGGAAGCCAGAGGGCTTTTTGCGTCACGGGAATATATAAAGTTTAAATCGGTTCTTGGGGAGGTCACAGTTCTCAGAGTAAAATTTGTCTTCGGATGACCAGTATCCGGGGCCTTTGCACGGTAACAGTGAGCAGCCTTGATGGAAATTCTAGGAGATAGAGAATACGGCAGACATGCAGTAAAGGAATAGTATGAACATTACTGCTATGATTTTGGAGGGTCTCACTGGTTCTGAGTTCATAATGTCCGGATGCGAATTGGGTGCGAATATGGGAATTCAGTAATTTCTTGTTTATTTGTTGAGACATGCTAAGTTTTGCTGCCCCAACCGTCCCGGGATTCTGCCAGATTTTAAATTCGTGGGGAATAAAATTTGGGAGTATTAGTAAGAGAGGTTACTGCTGCATCTCGAGTCCATGAAAACTTTTGCTTCAGTCGATTTTTACCGATCGACTAACTTCAAATTGGAGAGTAACTTTAAATTTAGTAATATGCACTCCAAGGCCCCATAGAAAGGAGGTGATAGGGAATGAGACATGAATCTGGCCAGACAGAATCTGAAATTTCTCTGAAGTCTATTGACCAGTTTCTCTGACGACGTTTTTTAAAAAGTTGGTAATTAAATTTTTGAGAATTAAAAAGAGAAGCTACTGCTGCCTCGTGATTCCCTGAGTCCTTTGTTGAAGTCTATTCTTACCGAATCCACGATCATTGGTTGGGGATAAGTTAAATTAGAAAAATTTCATTCCAATCCATTCCAAATGTAGGAGCCCGAGATGAAAATTAGCGGACATTAATTATATAGACTCACAGTATGAACCAGATTTAGGTCTTTTGTGAAAATTGATATAAAGAATTGTTTTTTATTAAGATAGGAATAACTAGTTACACTGTCGGTTTGGACATTTGTTGAAGTTGGAGAGCGCTCGGCTCAAACCTGTGCGTTCAACGAAGTGAGTCCGGGTTCTCAACCAGGCCGAGGGGGAATAGGCAGATTTGATCAAAGAACTATATTTAAATCCATAGGTAAGCGAAGAGAGTTTATTACCGACTCTCCTTTAGAGGAATTCTGAGAACAATTGCCGTTCTCAAAATTTGGCCAAGAGTCTTCTACCGAGTGTTGGATAGACGAATTTCCTCGTTGAGTTTCCCACTCTACGCATGGCTGGGGGATTCGGTATGGGGCTTTGGGTGGATTGAAAATTAAGAATTCTTGGAGCACCCGAGATTTTTCGTTAGATGAATTTGAACAGAAAATTAGAGCAAGCAAAGTTTTTTTTCAGAAAATAAAGTGCTATTTAATCTCTCTGAGAAAAACCTTGAATATGTATCTGCAAGGCAGGTATCTGGCTCCCGTTAAGTATTCTTTGTGATATGTCGTTCGGGTTGTATTTCAGCCGGGAACTGGGGGCTAATTTAAATATCAAGTTTGCAGTAGATTTGGCTGGCGCACGGCAGGCATTGTAAGCTGGTTGTTTGATGATTTTGTGTCTTGTGTGATTTTCAGTTACCTTATTATTTTCTCTGAGCCAAATCCAGAGAAGTCATGCTCCAAGAAGGATGATTTGTCTGGGATGTCATCCGCTGATATTACTGGTTCGAAGTCCGAACTATTTTAAGGCCCTACGTATCCAATGCAGAACAAATGTTCATAAAGTTAAGCTGAAAATCAAGTGAGTAAACTTAAGAATAAAGAATTTGCCAATAATTTTTTATATATTTCACATTTTCAATGTTCTTATAGGGTCATGAATGTTGACTGTATGTACGATTTAAAGTTTAATTAAGACTATTAAATCAATTTTCTATTGTTTCATGTTATGAATTATTTTCTACTGGAAATGTTTATCTTTACAATGTTCTTACTAATATTAAAAATGTTCTTTCAAAGATATTCTTATTAGAAAAAAGTAGTAATAAAATTTATATAGTGAAAGCGATAATAATTTTCATTCAGATACCTTTTTATAGTCTGAGAATTTTTTATTCTGAGAGTTTTGAGAATTCTGAGAATTTTATAGTCTGAGAGTTTTATTAAAAGTCTTGGAATTTTACAAAATGTTTAGAATTTTATATATTCTTCTTTATTCTGAAGTTCAAAATATCTTTTAAATAATATGATTTTTTCTATCTGTAAGTTAGAAAGAAAATGAGTAAATATCAATATTCCTTAACTACAAAATTTACAATATATTTCATTCAATAGGAGATTAAAAATTAACTTATACAATTTTAAAGCTAATATTAATTTTACTTTGTATATCCTATTTTTATTGTAGGAAAACATTGACTTATTAGAAGTTCTTAATATTCCCAAATGGTTTAAATTAGTGTTGGAAAGTTTGAAGTATGCTTTGTTTTCTAGTTGATGGAAAAATAAAAATGCATTTCTTTTCATCTTTATTATTGAAATAAATAATACATATCTCAAGTTTAAATTATTTCTAAATAATTTTACTTAACTAAGTTTCACATTGCAAATAGAGAAATTAAGTTTAATAATATTTTATTTAAGAAATTTTTAAAATTATCTTACTTAAACAAAAATTATATGAAAGAATTATTTCATTTAAAACAAATTTTTATTAGCAAACTATTTATACTTACACTTTTTGTAAGTTAATATTTTAACTTGACAAAATTTTGTGCGACTTATTATTTTTTCTACTCGATAAAATTTACCTGTGAGTTGATATAAATGATGTAAATATAATTGATTTACATGTGAGTTGAGTACATGTGATTTATATTCTACTTAAATAAATTTGATCTATTATATTTTAAAGAAAATATTTGCTGACTATTTCAGTTTTAGCAAAATTAAAAGTTCTATAACTTATTTATTGTACTGCCTAATAGAATCTCATTTATTTTTAAATAAATTTTCTCTCGTTGATTTTTATTTAAACAACTTTTAGTATCACTTATTATTACTAATTTTTGAAAGTTACTTACTTCATCATATTGATTAAGTTACTTACTTAAATAAGGTGGTGCATAATAGTAAATAATTTAGGTAAATATTTAAATAAAGCAATACTCATTATAACTATTCTTTTTCTACAATTTTTTTAGTTATTTATTTTTTATTTATACAAAGTTTAATCAGTAAATGTTTTTAATTAAGCAGAGCATAATAGTAAGTATAAACTATTTTAGTTAAGTATTTTAAATAAATTTTCATGTAATTTATACTTGTTTTTATTTAAGTAGTATGCTAAGAAAGGTAATTCATTAAATTTAACAAAAGTTTACGAAAGTTATTTTGCTTATTTCCAATAATAGCTTTTAGTTAAAAAATTGTGAATCTCATTTATTTTAGTTAAATATTTAATTTAATATTTTGGTTAAAAACTATTTTTACACTAATATTTTTTATAGTTATTTATTTTATTTATGCAAAGTTTAATAAAATATTTTAGTTAACGAAAATTTGAAGATAAGTACAAAGTATTTAGTTGAATATTTTACGCAAGTTTTACTATAAATTAATTTTAGTTTTAAATATATATTTTAGATACAGAAATTAATTGTAGGTCATTCAAAATTTTACGAAATAATTTATCTTAAAAACGTTTATGAAAAGAAATTTAATTACTTCAAATAATAATTTTTTGATTAGTAAGTTGGATCAAGCTTTAATATTTTTACTTGCCTTATTTTTATACACCAAAAAATTTAATTACAAATTATTTTTATTAAACACATTTCAAAGATCTTATATATTTTACTTTTTAGACAATTTTACTTAAACAACACTTAAACAATCTTTTATTTTCACAAAGTTTAATTAAAAACTAATTTTACTAAATTATGTTTTAGTATTATGTTTATAATGTTATATACGTTTCTTGCTGTAAACTTTAATTATGAAAATATTTTTCTTACAACTTTATCTGACTAAAATATTTAAATCAACTAATGTTTCTGATTTTTTTATTTTTACTTTAATAAAAGATTAATTTTCATTTAAAGAATATTTTATTTATCTGTTCTACTTTCACTAAAATAAAAAAATCATAACATTTTTCAGTTAAGTAAATTTCCATTTTCTAAACTAGGAAAAATAAGTTCATTATTTTTATTATAATCACGAAAGAAATAATACATTAGTCTAAGTACTAAATTATAATTACGAAATATTTTTGCACGCATCTTCATCAACTTTTGGATACTGCAGCTTTCACTAATATTGAAGTTGGAAACACCTTTCACACGGTGCTAGCATTCACTTCCCTAGGTATATGGTAAATACAACACTTTACATTGACAATAAAATTTAATGATGTAAGAAAAAGTCATCCTTCATCATTTGCATTTTTACATTCTCTAGTTCAAACATTTTTTGAATCCATTGCATTTTTCGGTACTTTTACAAATGAATACTCCATCAACTTCGCAGAGTTGTGCAATTGATCTATAAATGTGAATTATGCACTTTGTGTTATAACCACTTTAAGTATCCCATAATAATCCATTAAAATATTCGCTTGATCATTGACAACGCTTTGATAGCCTATTATTATTTCTAAAATTTTTCGTGGTAGTTTTATCATACAATGAAACAATTGAGTATTATCACTTGAATTTTTTATTCTTTCACATTCAAATACTCAGGAAAAATTCTTTGAAAGAATTGAACATCGTAAAAACTATATAATAAAATTTTGAAATCTGGCAAGTCAATAATATACTGTCGTAAACAACCATTTTTGGTAAACAGAAACAATTTAGGTCTCTTAAGTTACGAATTTGTGAATGACATTTTAGTTTGTAAAATTTCTAATTATTTTTTTTATTTTTTCATCTTCAATGTTAAGAGAAGTTTCCGTTGTAAATATATTTATGAATTCGTTTAATAAAAGTTTCTTGTTACTAGTAATCATTTGTTTTATTTCCATATCAAAAGCTCTCAGTATTCATGATTAAACTAATAATACAGGTATACATTCTCATGCTTCAGCTGCTAAAATTTACTAGGTTAAAATTTAAACATTTCTGCAATATATAAGATTCATTAAATCATCAGAATCTTACATTATATTGTATAAATTATAAAAATAAAATCATCATCTAGCGCAGGAGAGGTTTATTTTCCATTCTTTATAGTATATATTTCTACATAGCATGATAAAACGTTAGCTTTGTTTCAAGAAGGTGATAAAATTGTAAAATGGTTTATATTAATAGTGCATTCTTTCTACCTAATTATTATAAAAATCAATATGACCTAAGTGTAATACAAGTGGTATGCACTCTAGTAGGGCTGAAGTCTGATAATGTTAACTCCTTTTGTATACAAACTGAATATCGTATGTATTATACAGAGTATCAGTACTTAAATATTTACTAAGTTAGTTCAGCTCTAAAAGGAATATATACTTTAAGTCTGGTACTCATTATGCTATTGAATTGAATATGATCTGTTCTAACATGTTCACTTCATTATAAACTTCATGTTCAATACCTCTTTTCTTGTTTATATCAAGTGTAGTATGCAGTCTAGAAGTATTTTATTTCCATGGATCTAGTTCACCTCTAGTGTAATAAGTTTAATATAAACTTCACGTTCAATACTCCTTGTATAATTCATATCCTCTATTGTATGTAAGACAACATATTAAACAAAGTAAGATTAACTGTAAGGGAAATTTAACTCTTACGTAATCTGATATTGTTAATCATTTGTTCTCTTCCAC
>JAGDQP010052562.1:0-13757 GCA_022664845.1 Lepisma saccharinum | reverse complement strand
TATACGGGTGCGTTAGTAAGGCCGCTCTGAAAGTTGATTGCAGTAGAACGTCAGTGATCAGAAACGTCAAATATCCGAAATTGTTATTTAAATACAGTGATATAAACACTGGAAGTTTAAACGAATTTCAACCTTATGTTTCTTTAAATCAGGATTTAAATAAGTAAAAATTCAAAGTATTGCGTTTTCTCGTTAAACTCATAAAGATAAACAAAACTGAACAACGTTTCTTACAAATACGTTTTGGTTGCAAGGTCTTCAATATATTAATCATAACTGGGAAACTTTCAATAAATCATGTAGCTAAGAGACATTTCCTGGCTATTAGAACTTGATGCGTTTTACACCGAGTTGACAGGACGGGAACAACTAAATGAGTCGGAAGAACACACAATTCCTTGCGTAATGTTTCACATGCATTTAATATCGTTGTTCTGTGGTTCTTCAAACATCTGTTTTATGGGCAGGAAAGCGACTTTATTTTAGGCAAGCACCATCCATGGATAGCTTGATATATAACTGGAGACATCTTCTGTTAATTTCTCAAATTTTTTCGTGTCGTTTTTGATAACGTAAGATTCCTTGTATAGGCAGTAAGAGGTGTGTCGATTTCAAATCCACAGGATAGAGCCTGAAAAATTATGGTACAACCTGAAAGCAGATCTTGATCAATGTCCGTGATGATGGTGAAAATCGTTATTTAAATGTGCGTAATTACTGAGTTCCCGTAATTTATATTTCCTGTGCCTGCAGGATTTGGTTGATCCACTACTAAGCCCAACTGCTGCCGAAACCCATTCTCGATATTTGTTTCCTTTAAGTACCATTTTTTCTGGCCCCTGTCTTCTGATCTGCTACTTTGTCTATTCGGTATGAGTCACTCAAGAAATAGAATTCATGCGTCAAGGTTTGATAGGTGTAAAATGAATGTGGATGAATTTACAGACTTCTTCTACAATAAATTATTTTTTCTCGTGTTCACACCGCAGACATAGATTGTCTATCTTGATTTAGCACATGTCAGAGCATTGCAAACCTTGCCAGCTTCAATTCACCAAAAACTTGTATGTCCTTCTGATCCAGTTAGGTCTGAGCTTTGTTGTTGTTCTATATTTCGGACATTTCTGAAGGTCACTTTTGGTAACTTCTCCGTAATTTACAACTTTTTGGCTCTGCGGAAATTGGTGGAAGATGACAATGGATTCTATCACAGAACAACAATAGTCACGCACACGAGCTGAACTGTAGGCATGAGGATAAAATAATGAGAAAAGAGTGTATCATCCGATTATACTTTGTGGAAAATGATATAATAAAACTAAATTTTGAACAAATTTTTAGACTTTGCCCTCATTCACTAAAACCTACGTACATTGAGCCAGCGACAACCAACACACATTTCTATGTGCCATAATGAAAGCTAGAAACGTGAGCACAAATAATTAAGTATAATACATAACTCAAAACACACGAGCTGGAGAAAGAGCATGTATAATGAAACTGATCAAAAATTGTAATTTCATTGCAGCAAAATGTGTACTAATATACTAATATTTTCACACTTCATGGGTTGCTAATGGTCATGGTTGCACAACTCAGGTGGTTTCTGGGTAAAGTGGTTATTTATCTTTATAAATGCAGTGACAATTACTAATTTTCATAACTTAAAGAAATCAATTTTTTCCCTATATTACGGATTTTGGGTCAATGTGCACTGGCTTCCGAATAAACGTTTCTGTTTAGAAACGTTATTGTTTAGAAGTGTTGTTTTGTATTATGCTCCGTTCTATGCTGGTTTTTTAGCCCTGTGTGTTGTATACTACGACGCATGGTAGGTACCTTCTAATAAATGAAATCGCAATGTGCTAACAATTGATACAAAATTAGAAATTTTAAACCTCTCGCAAAAGGAGAGAGTGGATCTTCTCTAGCAAGTATGAATAACATAGGAAAAAATATCGTCTTATATGTTAAACGAAATCGACAAATCATTTTACAATATGCATCAAAATTCCATTCCGATTATGTTTCAAAAAAATAAAATAAATGAAACTACGAAGGAAATAAAACCACCCTCGATCAGTCAGTTTTCATGTGCTCTGTATAAACGCGTTAGGACTGCGCACCAATATTAGGTCCACCACTATTGTGCGAAAGGGTATGAGAGGTGAATAGAAAACTGGACGGCTGTTCAGACTTCAAAGTCAGACTTCAGAATGGTTGAACATTTTCAAATCAATACATGGCATAAGGGAGATGTATGTTGAAGGAGAATCATCATCTAGGGATAATCTATCTGTCAATAAAATGAAACAAAATTCCACAACATTCAGTGGAGTGAAGGATATACGAGATGTTATGTTTTAATGCCGATAGAGCGAGACTGAACTGTAAATCTCTGCCCAAAAGTTAACTTCCTTCAAAAATGGAATCCACAGATCCGGGTTTTAAAGTCAGTGATGAGAGAGTTAAGGTCATAGTTTGTGCATCTGACCGTAGAAAACGGTGGTCTATGTTCAAACAACGAAAAATAATCGATTTGTGCATGCAATTAATTCCCCCGTCAATTCTATTAAGCATTGCATTGTACTGCGTTGCAATCTAATGGTAAGCTACACTTTTTTTTAATTTATGCACTAGGTTAATCCGAAATCTAACTATCCGAAAAATCGAATTCCCGAATTAACCTCGTCTCAATTAGTTAGGATAACTTTCTTTCTACTGTATCAATTAACTTACGAATTTATGATCAGTGATAGTTGCTATACATATAGTTTTTCAATTTATTACAATTTTGATGATATCGGATTAAAATACTTGCGCTTTTAAAATTTCTATCCTCGTAGTCAGATTTATTTTCTTAACATTGGTTTCCAGTATAAAGAGAAGCAGCAAGTATGTTAAACCTTGTGAATTAAGATATAACTAGTCGAAGGTTTATTTATATTATTCTTAGAAACCGAATTGAGCAAGTTTTATTTATTTTCACAAAATAAGTTTTCAAAAATACGGCGACTGATGATTCCCAAATAGACACGAGAAATTACAAAATTCAAGGTACATTAAAAACAATAGCCCTGACAATAAAATAATTCATTAGGATAGCATTAATATTTCTGTTCATAATACTTATGTTAGAAGTTGTTTATAAAAGGCAATTTAAAGAGTAAATTTTATTGGATGGGGAACGAAAAGTAGGAATATGTTCTGTAGCATGAGGCGTAAGCGTATTGTATACATAATCAGGAACTATTCACGTTATCTTACTCAGTTGTAACAATATCATTGCTATATATAATTCTTCGCGCTTTTGCTCCTCGAGGGAAAAACGTAAGTCCTGTTTTACACCCTAATAAATGAAATAACAACAGCCTGGAAGAATACAAATGTATTTATTTCTATATTAGAGGCAAGAAGACTTCGGGGGTAGCTGAGAGGTTAACGCGCTCGCATTTTGGTCACGGGTTTAATTCCTGCCGGATCGATAGAAAAGAATGATCCATTGAACGAAAAAAAACAGCAAGACAACAAGATAACATTTGTATAAATAAAAGCTGATACCTACTACATGTTAATGATGTTAGGATACTGCTTTTAGGTTTAATACATCTATCTTTAGTAGCAGTTTACGTACATTAAAATTTCATGATAAATATTAAAACATTATTCACAAAATACTTACATTCAAGAATAGTAGACAATTTCAGTAATTACTATATCCTTCCACCATAAACAGGGCCTACATTTTAGCTGGAGCTCTTCGAAATACTTTTAATTTAATTCACCCAGCATTTTATAACATCTTGGAATTTTTGTTGATTAAAAGGCACGCAAAGAAGGATACAATCGAAGTTTATGCTGTTCTAAACACTAATTTGCAATTCAACAGAAATTCGCCTAGTAACAGCTCAACAAATAACTTTATAAAATGGTTGAATCCAGCTTCTTCTTTTGTTATTATTGTAGTGTGACACTTAAAATAAAACTTCTAACATTCGTGTTTACACGTGTTAAATACGTAGAAACATCCAAACAATTACACACGATACAATTATCTGTTAATCAAAGAACAAGCAGAGACCATCTGAAAAGCAATTATTGCAAGCGTAATAATAAAACTAAAGTTGCAAATGAAATATTACAAAAGGCGTTCAGAAATTACTGTCCCTGACGTAGAAGCAATTAAACTACGATTACTGTACGTTAGTATATTGTTATTCAAGGTTTTAGTAGTACGTGTTAATATTTTCAGCCTTCTATCGCTGACAGTAACAATGTTATTTGTGTTTATCAGGTAACGGGTGAGTCCTTGTAGCAAAAAAAGAGGAGATTTGAAGCGCGCATCCCTAATTAAGTTGGAGAACAAACTAAAGGCACTGGAGCAAGGTCTGGAGAATAGTGAGGATGCGGATGTAGCTCAAAACCTCTAGATTCAATTGTAGACATTGTGTGATGACTTTTGCGGGTGGGTGAATTATCCTGGTACAGAAGAACATTTGTGATTGGCATTTCTCTCTTCTTTTCCTGGATTGTATCCCTTAATTTTTGAATTAACTATGTATAATAATGTTCAAAGATAGTGTGTCTTTGTTCGAGATAACCAAATAGGAGAACTATCTTCGCGTCCCAAACAATTGTGTCCACATGTTTACCAAAAGGGGCTTGGACTTTACATTTATGGGGAGGTGGATATTCCTGGTGCCCGAACTGCATACTTTGCACCTTACATTTCAGTTTCTAATGATACATCTAGGTTTTATCCACGGTTACATATCTGGCAAGAAACTGATCATTGTTATACTTCAAAAGGCTAACTTTTTCTCTAATGCACTAAAGTGTTAACACTTGCTACTAAAACCTTGCATAACAATATACTATCACACAAAAGCTGTAGTTGAACTCTTTTATATGAGGAACAATAATTTTTGAACACCCCTCTTCACTAGAAAAGAATTCTAAAAAGCATTTCTTAAATTTGAGAAGAAAGTTCTTAATTTGCCGTGCAACGAGAAACAACTTTCTTAGAAATGAGATTCCAACCGAACCTTGAAATGCAAGTTCTCGTGATGGATACTAGCTTGATGTTGCGCACGACATAATCCAGTGACGAATGTTTCTTACCGCAGCGATAAAATTGCGAGTTTCGTAAGGCATAGAGCTAGTTAGATAAAAGTAGCATTATTAAGTTAAAAGTGGTATTATATAATATATGGTTTTACCATAATATTTTTACTGCATTATTTATGCCTAACCGCGTAAAACATTTCCCCAAGTCCCCGTGACTCGGATAGTAACATTGGGAATGGATTTCGAATCGAGAATGAGTAGGCACACGGGTTCGACCTTTACTGCCGGCCATCCTGATTGCAGTTTTTGAGGCGATTTTCCCCACTCACACAAATCAAATGATGGGATGGTACCTTCAAACTAGGTCGTCTTCTTCCCACATTATCTCCCTAGTACATCTCTATCTGACCAAAAGGTGCCAAAACCCATAAATAAATTTCAAAATTTCCGTGACACATTTCAAGCATATTGCCTCTCAATGACCATTTTCTTGAGATAAGTTTGCAAAAAAAATGATTACTATGTAAATAATCAATGTAAGTGCCATATTTTGAGTTTCTCTCGGTATTCTAGGTATCACTCGGTAATTGCTTGTACCAACTCTGATCTTGTAAAACTTAAGTCAATTCTGGTACAACATTGTCAGGAAAGTCACCAGCAGGACTGCAATATCCGTGCATACGCAATACCAATCCAAAATATGTTACCTTAACAAGTACGTCCAAATTCATTTAAGTTGGCATTAAGTCAACACTTTGGATTAAATAAGGAATTCTTTAGACACCAATATTTTTGTGGAAATAGAGAATTCCACTTACCTCCAAATGAATGAAATTACTTTAAATTATTAACTAACACGAAAACAGGAAAATAGTGCCTGTATAAAAGTAAGAACTCGGACCTAATTCCGACAAGATTGAAAGAACGCTTTTATAATCACCCAGTAACAGCAGAACAAGGTTTTTTCTCCAGTTTTGCTTATCAAGCATTTCATTTGATCCCAACAAGGATATCCTGCATAGTACAATATTAATACATGTTCTGGTTTTTCATATTTTAAGTAACAAATATACAATGTTTTTATTATACAATGAAACTTTTCTACTTTCCCCCTCTCCTCTCCTTCTCCTCTTTCTCCTCCCCTCCTTCTCCTCTTTCTCCTCCCCCTCCTTCTCCTCCTCCTCCTCCTCCTACTACTAAGAATATTATTATTATTATTATTATTAATAATAATAAAATAACTGAGTAGTCGTAGCACAGTGATAGAGGGTTAGATTAGCATTCGGGACGTCTAGAGTTCGATCCCAGCAGGCAACCATCCCGACTGATGCTTTGTCAGGGATTTTTCTCAGTCGCAGCAAACAAATGCGGATGATATCTTCAACATATGCCTTTGCCGACTTCTTCCCGCATCCTTTCTCCTTCCCCATTCAGGCCTAAGCCTTAGATGCGTAAAAGCCAGAAATAAATATATTCAAATAATAATAATAATAAAAAACAATACCAACTTTTCATTGAAATTTAAAAATAAAATGTTGAATGAAATTGAGGTGATCCCCTGAAAATGTCAATTATTTTCTTCCAGTTCTATTTAACTGATAGCAGGAATCTTAGCCTTCTTTATGTAGAAATTTTAACAAGAGAATTATGAACATTTTACTTTGTAAGGATATCAATAAATAAATAGCAATCATTGATTTAAATCGAATAGCACGTTTACAAATTACAAATAATTTAGAAGTATCTTCTACAGAATTTGTTTAAAGTTACTAAGAAAAACAAATGATTTTGAACTTTAGTTACACTTAGAAAAAAGACGAGTAAGGCCTGCTAGTTTCACAGTTTCTCTTAATTCATTGTGTTACCGCTCTGGCAGGTTATGGCAAGCACCCCGAAGTTTTGTTTCCGACTGTACATACGATTGTAGATTATTGATAAATTGAAACTAGAGCACGCTGAATTGAATAATATATTCGGAATATTGTAAACGTTTTCAAAAAACTCATTTCAACACAAGAATTTGTTTCTGCTGACATGAAGTCCTGCAGCAAAGATACCAAAATGCCATGAATAAATTATAATTGTAATTCTAATTCCGGAAACGAAACTATTTCGGAAAATGTTTAATGACTGTCAAAATAGTTTTTGTCAAATTGCAATAATTTTAGTACAGTACTATTACTTTAAGTTATGTCTTAGGAAAAGTGACAATTAAAGACATGTAATAGACTATTGAATACTATCTTTTCTTTGGTTCAAATAACATCGGGTCAAAATAGTTTTAAATAAGAAGTTTATAAACTACGAGAGAATTCTTAGAGTCTTCAAAAACATTTTCGTTCCTTAATCAAACGATAAAGTCTTTACGATTGATGTAATATTAGGCAGGAATCATTAAATGTGGTGTCTAATGCGCTGTAAAAACACTATGTTTCATTCACATTTTTACATTAAACTGAGTAATTTTTTATCAGTTCTCTGCACCTTAAAATTTCCAATAATGTGAAGGAAAGACCTCCTGGAAGATGTAATTATAAAAACTGTTTGATTTCTAGGAGAGAAGTGAAAAAACGGCGAATAGAACTCGGTTCGTAAACTACGTGAGGGATCCAGCGACAGAATAATAGTCACGCTTTTTTTTCACTGGAGATTCAAGAAACGCGATGCAAAAGTAAGTTTGATTGTATCAACACAGAATGAGCAAGATTTGTACAAGAATTATATTTAAGAATTTATTATTAAAATTAGACTCGCACAACAAGAAAACAAAATATATCATCATAAATATAAAATAATATCCCTATACATTTTGTGCAAATTTTTTTACAAGGATTATATCTTATTTTATTCACATATTTAATTTTTTTTTTGCTACATTCAACTAAAAAGTTTAATATTTTTTACATTAAATAACATTGCTCCTGAAAAAGCATGTGCTCCGGAAATTCCGTAAAAAAACTTGAGCAGTCTGAATTTAGAGACAAACAATCACACGATGAAATATTATCAAGAATACAGTTCTTATTCCTGATCAGATGAATGATTTTTGATAGGAAATTCCTCGGTTTAATTCTGCTGACTGTAGTTTACTATTAACAAAATGGATCGTCTTATTTTACCCAACAATTGCAAAAAAAAAAAACATTGTCAAGCCTTAACATGTGATAAAAGCCTCGTTTTAATATATCTGTGACGACAAGAAGCAAGAATATCCCCATAACTTTCAATAAAAATTCCCAATAGCGTAATATCTACTGTTTTCAGATGTTAAACGAGAAATTTCGGCGCTATACTAAACCAAAGTGTTCTATGTATGATTTTTTTTTTACCGACATCAGTGATGCTATGGACTGGGGTTCGAAATTTCCGAAGTCCTAGTTACCAAGACTGGTATAAAAAGGTAAAGTTTTTTTGTTATTTATTTCTCTTATTCGACTAGAAATCACATATTGCTCTCGCAGCAAAACTCTTATTACGTTCCAAATATTAAATCACATATACAGCAATTCTAGTTATAAATTACTGTTGTAGACAAAAATGAATTCAATCTCTTTCCTAAAGTTTGCGAAACAGACTTTTAACTAATGCGTGAGAGTCAGACACAAAGTAGCACAGCGGGATATAAACTTTCATGTCACATTCAAAACACTAATAGTAAAAAGAAGTAATGTTACTATCAAGTATTGGAGTAGTAGCACTCACTAGAAACACAATTTGCAATGGAAGACTCACTAGAAAGCACTCTCTAGATTTGCAATGGAAGACTTACCAAAATGTATAAGAGAACCAAGCATCACTCACAATCACAGGCACAAACGAGGAAAACTAAAGTCACGATCACTGCACTTCACTTCTACAGGCAAAGAATAGCTCCTGCCTGTGTTCCGACACCGTGTCAGTTACACCTTATATCACGTCGCACTCACAAACCACAATTGAACAATACATTGCTCGATCAGATCTTTCTCTAGTCAAGTACGCAAGAAAGAAGGAGCTCACTGAGCATGCGCATGGTAGTTATAAGCAGCCAATCAAATTCCTTTCTAAAGAAAGGAAGCTAAGCGAAGGGCACAGTCCTCAGCCAATTGATGATTTGGACATATTGCTTAGAATGCGACCTTCTTACTTCTGATTGGTTTGAAACAAAATGCTACTGAACAATGCATAATGCAACATACACGATGAAAACCTCAAACGAAAAAAAAAAACACGATAATATTCTTAATAACATTCATTTTTACATTCTTACTTTATCTAATTTATACTTCAAACGTTTTACGAGTCAAACGATTGAAAACCAGAGAAATATAATTGCTTCATCCTTTTTATTGACTTTACAAGTGAGCGATTTAAAAGTCTAGAATTATTTGTGCGTATAACTACACACCAAATAAAGGTTTGCTTGTAGCATTATTATTATGTTGCATGCTAATTTCTTGAAAAGGCTCTTCAAACAGCTAAATAATGGTACTATTGTCTCAATTTCGCCAAAGATGGACAAATCGCTTTCCTTTTGTGTTGCCTTCAAATGTAAAATGTTTAATCTTCACCCTTGTTTTGCTCTTCTTAGTCTAGAGTACATAGATCCTGAACTAAGAACAGAAATGGGGGATCGTTACAGTTTCAATGCTAGATTACGCCAACCGTCCTTACTAGAGTTTTCCAATGTTCTTCAATCTAACTAGGGAAATACCACAATTTTAATTAGGAAATAGTCTTTGAATCTAATTTCCCAATTTTGTCCCACCGCATTTCCCATGAAGCGTCACCCCACAGACTTCTAAAAGGTTAGCCCGAACATTCCTATACAAATCATAAAAGTGCATTAAATTTTCCTTGTTTTATATATTTATAAAATTTTATTGCGCAGCGGAAGGTGTGAAACCATTTTTTGCTAGGAAAAATTATAAACGATATCACGTTGGGTATTTTACGCGTTTGTCTTTGTTTTGTGTAATATGTTCTACGTTGCAGAAATTTGGAGTATAAGCTACTAAAAATCTAACATGGATTTTGAAGAATTTATCATGCTCAAGTATCTAATTTTCAAAATACAGAAAAATGGAGAGACAAAAACAAAATATATCAAGTTTTCTAATGCATTAAGTATTCGATATAACATCTACATCTAAACTTTATTCTTTTCGAAAGGATATGAACAAATATGTGAAAGAACGAAATAAAAAGAGCCTTCCTGCTTTTGCTATAATTTCAACGATAGAATTTTATGTTTCCCAACGAGTTTTCCCCGCTTGTTTAGAATTAACCTAATTGGCCTTTGTAAAATTTTGTTCTTTAATTTATGTTCTGTGAAATTTTTCGTACCTTTTACCATTTTCGAGTAATCTCTCTAAATTAGTTTTTTCTGTTGTGTTGAAATTTACAACTTTAAAAGTGGTGATAACTTTGTACCCGTTTGTTCTAGGTACAAGATGGTAGTAATGACTCAGAAAGAAAAAACAATCATCTTTCATTTTGTACTCTTGCAAACTTTCTGTACGGGCCACCGTTTGTGAGAAAAATGTAATAAACTGTTTTTGTCGGACTTTTTTTTTAAATGGCGGCCGGTTCCGAAAAGATCTGTGATGGCCCTATATCTCAAAATCTTTAGAATAATGTTCACTATCCATGCTGTAAGTCTCATCATTCTATCAGTAAAGACACATTTCTGACAAATATTTCATCCATCTGCTGCACTATGTGTGTTCTGCCAGTTAAGATCACCAAGGTTTTCGACGATTTCCTGCAGATCAGCAGACGAATGCCGAGTAATTAGACAAATTTTCCGTCCTTTGCCCTGTTGTCGGGAGACTAATTGCCGAAATATTTGTCCCTTAGACATTTGGCGCGCTTTGGTCATAGTTATAATTCTTGCCGCTAAACTTAAGTTTAATAAGTACAATAAGCGATAAGATACTAATCGTCGCTATATTGTCTTGCACGGATCTTTCCTGATTTCCTAAAATAGTATGAAACCAGTCAAACTTTGCGGTTAAGCGGACAACATTACACAAAGGCTCTAAGAAGTGCTTTCAATAGATCAATACAGTAAGTTTCATTACGAATACCGTCAGACACAACAGATATATACTAAATAAAAATCTCATTATACCTTCTACCTTCATTGTCAGTTATACATGTACCGTATATTTTGGTTTAGTCTATTTCAATTTATTTTAGATCGCAACCCCAGAACAGGTTGCTACAGCATGTCCCTATCCCAAGTCTGAGGGATAACATCCCCCTCGATATTATTTAAGATTCCATTCTGGAAGTTAACACTGAGTTTAGTGAGTGAATAAGGATTGGTCAAGATTATATTAAATTCAATAAGAGAAAAAAGCTTCTTGGGAGTTGGAAGTAAATTCGCTTCATAAATTGAAGCCAGCTCTCTGTTAATAGTTATTTACACCTTATTGTTAGTACTGAAAACGAATCAATAGTAACATTATTAGCTCAATCTTCTCCTATAATAATGCTAAAATACTATTTAATTAGTTTCATGTAATGTAATTATATCGATGTCAAGTGGTGAGCGACGGAAGAAAGTTAACGTTCTGCATGTTCTATCCTCTATATTAATAAATATATATATATGTTATAAATAATGTTTTAGTTTCTTTCCATTACAGTGCATACTACTCTGCAACATATAGTATTGAGATATGTCTCTGGAAAACTAAATAATTGTTTATTTCATACAATTCTTCTGTTTTCAGGAAATATAACACACAGAAGAATAATGTGGACAGAATGCATTTAAGAAACGACAACAATTTTGGATTAGTAACAAATATAAAAGTGAATCTAAGAAATATTCAAAACGTGAAGCTGAAAAATAATGAAATTTCCAAGTTTTTTTTTTTTCAACATTTTTGGAACCTTAAAGGCTGAAACCTCACATGTGGTCAGTTATCTGTGTCCTTTGTTAGAAAAATAGTAGGAACATAACCTTTAGGAACACCAATGAAGTCTTGATAAGGTTGCCTGTTCGTGTTTCATGTTTATGTCGATTGAAATTCATTGGGACACGCTTATTGGAATAGTGGAAGCGACAACAGCGAATTCTCGGTGCAGCATACAGTAGATAGAAGGAACATGCCCATCGGGGTAGATGTCTACAGTAGTGTAATTCCATAACTATGACCCTAGATGGAGAATTTGTATGGTTCGAAAGAACTAGGTGTCTCCCTTTATGGTCTCTAAAGGCTGTAGTATATGTCAGGGAATCTGTCCACTGAAGACGAAGCAATCCGTTGAACAATAAAATTATATATTTTTTAGCCTAAAAATAGTTCTCTCTAGTCAGTAAACAGTGGAAACAAATGCCCACTACGAAAATGTATTGCATCAAAGAAGACTGGTTTCATTGTTTCTTTGAACTATTCTTCATGAATAGAATGGGATCATATATAAGGACGTTTGTAATTGGTTGTCTGCGTACGTATTCAATAGACTGTCATTTAAGGCATTTAAGTAACTATTGCTCATTCCGGAATAGGGTTGGGGTGAGGATGTGGGACTGCTGTCGGCCAGTGCCTAGTTTCGAAGGCAGCATCGCAGTATTAATCTTGTGTAACTAAGAATAACCCTGGATAATCCTCACTGAGGATGTCTCCTCCGGGAATCGAACATAGGATCTACCGAACAATAAGCCAGCGCTCTGATAACTGAGCTATGGCTACTCGGTACTTGTTTAATAGAATGTATTCTGTACGTTAGAGAAATATTTTCACTTAACACGAAATTAACTTCATGTGTGTTTATTGTAAGGTAAGGGAGAGGTGTCTAGGCTTTCAAGCAGATGTCGTCAAGGTGGACGTTGTAATAAATATTTTCTAAAGTAGTGGAAACCCATATCTGTTCATGTATTTTAGTCACATTATAGATAATGTGGACATAAAGTTTTACATTTTAATGTTGCTATTATTATCGTATACCTTAATTGTAATATTTCTGCATCTTCTCCCAAATGAGTGGGTATCTCACACTGATGTGTTGGGTAAGACGACTATTTTGGATGTCATTTTAGAGGCACATATATTCGTTATGAACAAATTTAGCTTGATGTACTTCCGTCAGTATGAGCATGAGTGTTCAGCATATGATCAAATTAATTTATGGGTGGTAAATGTTTGCTCAATATAATTCTGTTTTTTCGAACTTTTGCTTTTCTGTTTCTTTTAATTACTTCAAAATGCGTGACATCTTCTATCAATCCACTTTATAGCAACGAGACAATTACTGAAACGCTGCAGCAAGTTTTCCGACTTAATCATGCTGTGCAAACACATTATTTATTTGCATCAACTTCAGAATATAAAAATATGTGATATATTACAAAAAATAATCAATCAATTTAGTTTAATGGTATAACATACCGGCACATTTCCTAAGTTGGAATGCGTACTGTTTTATGCCTGCTCCCTCGCTCTCATTAAACATGTGAAAATGGTAAGCCATTGAGTGTAGCCTAAGAGCTTATATTAAGATTCACTAAAAATTGTAACTTGTTAGTGCTAATTCAATAATATCGAGAAACATAACGAATATTGCCTCTGAAAAAAAAAAAACATTTGGCAGAAATCTAATTATTTAAAACGGGCTTCAAATTCCAAACTTTTCTTGAGTTTTTAACTAGCATTGTTCTAAAGGGGAGTTAACATAAAGGAGAGAAGTTAGTGAAAAAA